>JAAGNO010029956.1:112932-127409 GCA_033439905.1 Ceryle rudis
AAGAGAGTATAAAAATATATATATATTTATAAATAAAGGTATACAACAGTAAACAGGAAAGGAGACCCAAGTTACAGAACAGATTGAACTGGATTTAGTCAGAACCAAACAGCTTTCACAGAAACTGCAAACTTAGCACTTGGGTAGCTCAACAGCCAATAACACAGGTACAGCAGCCTTCTTTAAGAAAAGAAAGCAATTTTAGGCAGGAAGAAAAATAATGTAAATAGGACAGGCAGCAACCTCACCAGGCTGGGGGGAAAAAAAAAATAAAATCTTTGAATATATGCTGTTAAAGCTCACAATATCATAAACGGGCCCCTCACCTCTCCCCCTTCTTCCATAAAGTAGAAATCATCTATCATTTTTTTCTTTTTTTTTATAGTAGGTAATCTAGTGAAGTATTCTTTTCAGTGGTACCTTTTAGAATATGTTTCAGAGAAGCTTCTATAAGCATCTAGGATCTTATTAACTGAAAAAAAAAAGGAGGTGCACACTGCACACGGTCTCCATGGGGACATCACACATGGCAGAAGCTGTGAACAGAACACTTCCATCACAGAAAGGCAATGGAGAAGAGTTATACAATAAGGAACGGAGCAGAGAGCTCATTAGCATGGAAAAACCATAGCCCTATATATACTGTTATATTTTTGTGTGTTGTCACATTAACAAATTGCTGTTTATTAGCCATGATTTATTGAGCTGAGAACAACAGAACCAGGCACTAGCTGAAGCAAAGCAGCTGGATGTAAAACTAATGCAAACAGCTAAGAGGAGAGTGATGTCTCAACTGCTTCTCTGCATAGCTTGATCCACCAGCCAACAGATGAACTGATTACACATCATAGCAAAAATTTCACCTTTTGCTACACTGTAATAATTCCTGAATAAATACAAAACATGGTCAAGCTTGACAAACTGATATATGAAGAGCTGAGATGATGCCTCATTTCCACCAAGGACAGTGCTGCCAGTGTTAAAAGAAATTATCGTTTTACAATGCCATTAGTGTTCTTACATTCAGGTCAGTCATGAAAAATCATGAACTCCAAATGTATTCATTTTTAACTGTTTATGTCTGCTTTGAAGTACACATTTTTTCTTACTACTGACACAACGTTATCACCACATTTTCTTACTCATCTGAATTCACATTTCCTTCCACTGCTGTCTCATCATGGATCCATGCCTCAGTCCAAAGAAACAAAGTCCTGACTGCACAAAGCCAATGATTACACCATGCTCAAAGCTCAAAATTTGAGAAGCATAAGTTCCCAACCAAGACCATTACAAATTACAAATAAGTCTCTCCAAAATGCTCAAGCACTGACTTGCATCCATTTGCTTGCTCAAGCTTTGTATCTGGCTTAAGAAGTGCTGATATCAGGACAAAGACACTTTAACTATGTATCATAAACAACACACTTAATGGCTGTTATGCTGCTTTGCTTTTTCCTTTTTATACTGCAAGTGTTTTGCTCAGGAAGAAACGAAAAAGGAATTGAAGCGTTGAATCTTGCTTTTCTCCTGGAAGAGCAGAAAAACACCTGAGCAAAAATTTTGCAAAATGCAGCAGGTCCCATAAACTGCAGCATATGAAGCTTCTTTACCATTTTAGTATAGCCTTGACTGCCTAAAGTTCACATTAACCAAAATTTAAACTCACTGCAGATTAAAATGTTTCATGTGTTTTTTCATAGCCCTTATGCAAAGTTTACTTTGGCACAATACAGGAGTGCATTATTAATCAGCATCGGTTTGTTTGAAAAGTAGGTTCTATTTATTCAGAGGTAGGACTGACTCCAAATCCAGGCTTTCTCTTCCATATGGAATGTGAACATATCAGATTTGGTATTTGATTTTTCAGCTCAGTTGTGAGGGATGAAATTAACATTGGGAAAAAAAAGAGGTAAAGTCTACATGGTAAGAGAAAGGGAAGCCGAATTTTTTTTTTTCCCCAGTTTCAGGTATCAAAGTGAAAATGTCAAATCTCTCTGACCACAAGAAGCAGCTTGTAGAAGGATTTGCTAATGCAGTTTGTTGCTGTTACTTGTCATATCTGAAAACTATTGCCTCTGAAGTATCTAACAAAAACGTAAATAGATACACTTGGGAGACAGTACAAATGTTAAGTTACAAAGTCAGATAACAGTCCTAAGGATTTCGTCACAACTAAACCCACCGACATCTCAACAGTGTCACGTGTAAAATCAGAATTGTCCAGAGCTGCTGGAAAAAGAGATGGTGGAGATGAAGAAAGATTTTCATAACATGAGTCTTCTCTGTAAATGATTGCATGAAACCAAAAGATTAAATCCCCTATGAGAAGTCACAAAGCTACTTATCAGGCAGCAGTAACCTCTCAGCAGTCACAATAGGTATGCTTGTTGCAACAACTAGACAGAAAGAAAATGCACCCACACTTGAATGATTCTGCGGAGAAACATGCCTACATTTAACCCAGTAGAGAACCTGTCCAAGAATAGCTAATCTGTGTGAAAGTACAACGGCAGCAATGCTGTTAGAAGCAGTGAAAACTCTGAAAATCCTCTGAGTTAAGTGTTGACTAAGTTAAGGCTTTAGGTAGGACCTCACCCTATCCACCCAGCCACATACCTGGGGGTGGTATCCATGTGGTAAATGGCATTTAACACACACCTGCACTCTACTTACTAATCCATCCTCACCATGGCTACTTATGGCACTACAGATCTCTGAGGCACTTCAAACAACCACCTTCTGCGAGGAAGAATTTCTCCTCAAAAGTGTATTGGTGAGAAGCTAGGAAAAATTTAAGTTCAAGTATACTGCAGTTCAACCTGTTTAGAAAATTAGGTTTCTATGGATTTTCAGGATTATTACTATTTCCAGGAGATGGAAATCGAGGATCTCTTAACAGTAAAACTCACAGATAAGTCACTAAGCAGTAAGTGACTTGGGAGACACGTATGTGTAGACACAGCTGAGGATGTAGTCAGGTGGTATAGATACTGACAAAGAGACAGTGTACCTACAGGCAAGACCACCATATCCAGATTGACAAAGCTAAGGGCCCATACAAGGCACCTTGCCAACAAACAGTTGCACAGAAAATTGAGGCTTCAACAAGGGGAACAGCCCCTTCAGCTGTTGAATTTCAAGAAATTTCAGAGTGTTTTTAAGGTGCAAATTAAAGGTGCAATAAATTTATGGATAAATGTTAACTTTTTTCCTCAAAATACTGCAGCTACTCTCTATTTCATGACACAACTTAGAGAGAAGTAAATACTTACTTTTTGTCTCCAAGCTGTGCGCTCCATGGCAGCTTGAAGAAGTGCCTGGAGCAGTTCCAGAGGTCCACAGAGACCTCTACCCATGCCCAGAGTACTCGGGGTGCACCTCCTTTGGCAAGCAGGAAAATTTTCTGCCTCAAGATAAGAGAAAGAAGGATTTTGCGTAAAGGACAGTTTATTATTATTTGAACTCTGGCTGGGCACCACAACTGGACTCTGAATAAATTATGCCAGGATATATGCACAAAGTTAGCTTCCCTAACAGCTCTGTGCAAACAGAAATCAGCAGGAGACCAGCATGTAGAACAGCTTCTGAACTGGGTCATTAATCTGTGCAAGCAGAAAAACCTACCCACCAAACACATTAGCAGTCATCATGCTCCAGGTTACAAGGCTGAACATGCAAATTGATGCACATCTCATGCCTCCTCGCATCATGGAGGAGGGCACGAGCAGCTTACAGGGGAAAGCACAGGAAGCTATGGATGTGCGCTCTTGGAGAGGAACAATGGAACAGAACAGATTTATTTAGTCACTATGACAATGATGTGGTATTATTTCTTCTGTGACAGCATGCAAAGTCTTCAGAGGTGGTCAAATCCTGAAATGACTTGGCTGTAGAAACAAGGCTGTGGCCACAAAAATCTTTGCCACCTTGAAACGAGCATACAAAACCACAAGGGCAGAAGACTAATCGAGGTTTTAAGTACACAGAGACACATAGATTATCCACAAGCATCTTTTTTCCATCCACTTGTTTGATGATTTATCAATAAACCAAGCAATCTCCACCTGCTGTCCAGTCAATAGGTGATAAGTTAGACGATTCCCTCCAAGTCTTTTGGGAGGACGGCACGTTGAGGTCTTGGTTTCAAGGACAGAGCAATAGTTTTTTCAGAGTTATACAGGATGTGATTCCTTGGTAATGGTATAAATAAAGCACAGTTAAGAGACCTTTCCATTTTGATGCTACTGTAAAATGCAGAAGAGACTTTACTTTGGGCTCAAACCAGAAGCCATTGGTTCCTTTTTTAAATAGCAGTAGTACTGCAGGCGTGAAAGGATTTCACATTTGTAGTCCCTAGACAAAACCTAATACTCTCTTTAAAGCAACCACCAACAGGACAGACCTAAGTGGGACAGAAAGACATACGTCTCAGCGTATCATGACAATACACGTTACTTACACCAACCCAGAAAAGAAATGCCTATGAGGCAAGTTATGAAAGCCAGAACAGCCCTACATTAATCATCTAAATCCATGGCTATATAACCAAAAAACATGATCTGCGTTAACACTGGCAGTTCTTCAGGAGGCTGCAGGAAATAACAGGGACTAAGGGAGACTAAGAGGGAAGAAGGGCTGGCTGAGAAATGCACCTGCTCTCTTGCTTCCCTTTCCCATTTTGCACAGAGAAAATCGCACATTTATAATTCTTCACTGCAATTATACCAATGCTCTTTTACATTGACATGACTCTAAAGACCTTCTGGTGGATGTAAAATACTACATTACTGCTTAGAAGCATTTCTGCACTACCAGTTGGTGTAAGAGTCCTCGTACAGGTAGGAACTTGACTTTGTATCTCTAGGTTAAGAAGTCATTTAGCTGTGGTTTTTGTTTCCCTATGTACGATGAAAACGCAAGGAAGGGGCTTGTCAGGAGATCTCTATGTTAAAAAACCCTACTCATTTATACATATATACACAAATGATATACATTTATAAACACAAATCCATAGAAGTATATATGGCTATATATAATTGATATACATATATGTATACACACCTACAGATATATCATTTCTTGAGAACACAAACTGCCAAGTGTGCATGCTGGAACTACTCTTACTCTCACCAGAATCCTAGAAACAATTCTTTCAGCAATGGTAGTGCAAGTTCTGCTTTACACTGGAGAACAGTCAGTGAACAAAAGTTTGAACTGTTTCAAGTGAGCCTGAAAGACACTTAATCACCAGAGTTTGCATCTGTTGCAAACGGCTTGTTTAATCCAACCTCAGAGGCATTCGCTCCCCCCTTTTCAACCTTAGAAAGTAGTAGCCTAGCTAAGGAGGCTAGATGCAGTATCAAAAAGATGCCAGTGAATGGCTGAGAGTTAAATTTATGCCCAGCATGGTTATACAGACATGAAAATGAGTACTAGATATAATCAGTTTCAGCTATGTTATGTATTTTCTCTTGTTCTTAAAGAATTTCTTGAAGACAAATGTTAAACAAAAAGCTTGAAATTAAATTCTACCAGGGAAAAGTTAATCTAGCTGCCAAGAAGAACAGGCTCAGATTCCATGACAAACACAGAGACATATTAAAAATTAACTTTAAAAATGCTGCTAAATTCAACCAATGTGCTATAAAATGGCAAATGTAAGGATTAACTACATGCATAGATCTTATAAGTACCCTGGGAGCGGGATAGTGGACTAAATAAAGGCACGCAGTCTTGAAATGAACAGACATTACATTTTCCCTCTATTAAAGGGGGGAGGGTGTTGTTCAGGGGGTTTTGGATATTTTTTTTTTTCCTGAATGAGAGAGAAAAAAAGCAAGGTGGCTACTTGGAGAATCAGTAGGTTTAGTCTAGATGCAGAGTATTTACCAGAAAATTAAACACACCTAAATCCTGCAACAGCTGCTTTTCTCAGAGACTCACCTATTTCCAGAAAGATGACAACTGCTTATAAATCCACTTCCACAAGAAAATTTAAAAAAATCCTTTGGATGTTCAATGCTCAGTATTCCGTATTTGCCACCAGCAGACACTGCTGTTACACAAAATGGGAAGTAGCCTTCGAAAGCATCCAGACAGAAAAGCGAATCCTTGTCTCCCTGTAAATCCTGCAAAAATACATCTCGTTCACTTGTGTGGATCTCTTTATTGCAGTTGACATGGGCTTGCCCAGGGGACTAACTTGTTGTTCCATAAAGATCCTTAAATAGGCACTACTGATGAAACATTTAATCCAAGCCCTGGTATCAAATGGCTGCTATTGCCAGGGACAGTGATAGAAAAATCTATTTGCCAATTAAATAACTGCATGCAAAGCTATGACTGTTTATTATGCCTTTTAACATAGTTCAGCTGGTTTGGATCATATCCAGTGAGCTTCATATTTTACAAAAAACTGCATTCCATATAACTTACAAGTAACATGCTTTAAGCCTTTGGTTTTTAAATACACCTTTTCACTCATGTTGTTATGAAGTGTTTGCTTGGGCAAGGGAATACATTTTTACACACAGATGCCATTTATATCATTCAACTATATATATATTGCTTTGGACCTCTCTCTGTTGATAATGAAATTATGATTTATACTTAGAATATAAGATCATATTTTAGTTGTTGAAAAAAGCACTTTAAAAACTCACTGTGTTTACTCTAAATGTGAAGGACGTACAAAGGCTATTCGTTTTTTGTAAAACTAGGGAATACATTCTGATCCCATGAGTCTAATAAAACTCTGCATAAACATAACAATAAGGAAAGCTAAGATGAATAGTTGAGATGAACACTTAAGCCTGGACTTCATTTTGCTTGGACTTCCACCATGACAGGAAACAAGAAAACAAGTGAAGAAGCAGTAATTAAAAGGAATTTAAGATTAGAGGCAGAGCTACACCCACGTGTGGAACACCATTAAAACAGGATGCAGCACTTGGTTTGACAAGGCTGTAATTTACCAAAGTACTTCAGGGTGTAAGTTGCAGCTCAGAGAAGACATCTCTGCTGAAAGCAGCTTAAGCATATGCTTAACTTGAAACAACCAGAGCTTTATGTCAAGTATAAATATACATCTTTGGGACATAGACTGTATTTTGGTTTCATTTTAGAAAGAGGGGAAAAAAATGAAGAGATGTTAATATGTATAACAGTATTGAATAAAAAATGGATAAAAATACTGGAAATTGCAGAATATACAGCTGAAATTAAAGAGTGAAGAGTGAAAAAGAATTTCTGTAAAGAGGGAAAAAGTCAGACTAAGGATGGTTTTCTTCTTTTAATCAGCAGACAATTGTTGGGTTTATTTTCCCGTAAAAAAATTACCAAAGGTAAGTTAGTCTCTTACTCCTATTCCCCACTGCCATAAATCTAGTATAAACTGATAAAAATATACTTAATGTTTCAGAAAGAACATTGATTCTTCTGCATTTTGTATTAAGTTTTAAGTTACTGCTTGCAATGTCATTTTTAACTTTATAACCACCTTGTCAGAATGAGTTATAGTTTTTATTGTACCAATTTCTGGAGAAAATGTTTCCATCTTACTTTATCAGATTAACAAAAGGGTAGATTATAATTTATGGAAAGCGCTATTTCCATTTTCATATTTAAGCATTATTCATGCATTTTAATAAGCCTTTAAAAGTACATAGGCCGAAACTGCTGGGTAGGAAGCTTCACTTGAAGAGTTTTTGTGAGGTAAAATACCTGATTTAATTATGCTGCTGTAACACAGGTTCATGAGAACACAAACTCAGGCATTACCTTTGACTGCATTAAATTTAGCCTCTAAAGTAAAAAAAAACCCAAACTGTTTGTCTAGTAAATAAAGTTAATGTTGTTATGTCAAATTACAATATCTCTCATCCTATACTTTATAGCTATTTATACGGGAAAAGGTCCAGACTGTCAGTGCTTAAAAACTGTTTGAGCTTCTTTATTTCTCCCTGCTGGGCAGAAATTTTTAATCACAAAAATACCTCCCGTAAGTCCATCTCAAATTCAGCTTCGTTACATGTAAATCCTAGCACAATTGCTTTGTTGTAAAAATACCTTCTAACCAGTCACAACCAGAACCAATTAGGTTTCCATTTGAGCAGCAGATTTTTGTGAAGGATGTGAGAAGACAGCAGGACCTGCAGAGAAACTGAGACCCCAGTCCTGAAAACGTGGCTTTTGGGATTCACAGCAAGCACGTGATTGCCAATTCTGAGAACTTGCAGGTGCTCTCAGGTACTTCCTCGCCGGCACCGGTTCACAGCCAGAACACATAAGCTGCAGGAAGAAACTATTTGCTAACTTTCCTAAAAAATTCAAATCTTTGTTTGCTTGTTTTGAATGAGACATCTTCGTGATGCATACTAATCAAAAGATCACTAAACAGTTTAGACTATTTAGCACATTTCTTTAACCAGCTCGGCTCTGACACACAGTCAGCCAAACACACTGGGAATTTCTTATCTGTTGCTTCTTGAAGTTTCTCTTTCAAATCAAAAGTAGCAATAATCAAATCTTTTATTTCACTCTCCTAGGTTTCTGATCTCCAACATCTACAATTATACTCATTTACTAGCGTATAAAATATTTTTAAATGCGCCAAATCTATGTGAATAAATATGCTTTAACTCAGTGTAATTATCAATGCTAATTTTTTTTTTTTTGGATGTATCACAATGAATACATCGGCTTCAACATCTATTCTCTTGATCAGTCATTTTGAGGTGGCCCACTTTTGTTTTCTTGACTTTCACAAACATGCTTGCAGCCAGTAAGAGACTCTTCACTATGATTAATGGCTTCCCATTGGGTATACAGAAAATTTCCCAGCCTGGTTCCCTTGAGAATGCTCCAGTACATGGATTTCTACGCAAAGCTAGATTAAAAGAGGAGGAGCAATAGCTATAGTCCACCTACCCCACAGCCATCAATTATATACAGTTATAAATCAAAGTTTTCAGCCAGAACAAAGCCTAGTGTGCCAAACAAACAAGGGCGTTCACAGCAAATTGTTTTGAAGCAGAATAAAACTCTTGATAGAAACAAAGGGGCTAGCAAAGCCACTGTCAATATCGCTATAAAGTTCCGTTGATTTATTAAGAATTAGACACAGTGTATCCAATTACTGCTGAATTAACTTAAACAGAAAGCAGCAAGTGGAAAAATAAGCAAGGAGATGGATTTCTCTTTTGAAAGGAAAAAATCATGCAATTCTATATCATAGTTAATTGAAGACAGTAACACAAATCATAGAAGTATCTGTACTTTAACTCTCTATATTTGTGTTTCTTGGCTTTTGGTTTTAAGCTCTCTCTTTCATGAAGCACTGGTATGTCTATCTCATCCATATTTCATCTCCGGTCTGTTTGTTTTCCCAGCTATTTCTGCCTCTATGCCATAGATGATTTTTATCAGTTTGGATATTTTTAAATACCCTTCACACACAATCTGCTTTCAAACAAGACAGATGAAAAAACCACAAGGGGACACAGAGACAAAGGACTGCTAGCATCTCTCCTCACGTGTCTCTTCCCTTCTAGACAATGTGAATTATCTGCAAAGGGCTGGGTCCCCCTTTTTGCAGACATTTAAAATTCCACTTTTTGATACATATCAATTTTTGGATAGCCAAAGAACGTAGTATCAGTCAAAATCCAAGTAACATCCACCTGAAAAATTCAGTAGGTATTTGCTACTGCACCCACTCCTCACTGCAGAACATATTTCACATAGACTCCGTTCGTCTCTGAAGAAACGGATGCTTGAGAAAAGAGCTCAGGAATTTTCAGCAGGACTTTAAATTCCTCAGATGTTTGTGAAAAATTAACTTTTGACAACTCTAACTAAAGCTGCACAGCCAAAGGCAAGAGTCTTCAGGACGACTCCACCTTCCCCTGAGATAAACCTTTTCCTCAACTGCATTTTCCATGGTCCTTCCCTGTGCAACAGTCCTCCAGTTTGCAACAGGTGTCAGCACCCCAATTTCAGAGGAAGATACAGTTTCTATGCCAGACACTGCACCTCTGACCAAGTATGGTCACACATGAAATATATCCAGACCTACATTAATGCATACACAAGTTCTTGTTTTCTCTAGAAAGCTCTCTTGAAAGAGGCCCAACACATTCATAGTGGTGTAAAGATACCATCCATTTTGGACTGAAGGATTCCTATGGGCTGTGCAGCAAAGACCCATGACTGGCAGACAGCAAGAGGTGCCAGAGTCTCTCGGCCAAACCACTCCTTCAGAGGAAAAGAGTTTTTCAAGGAAGAATTTCTGAAAAATACAGAAAAGCACAATGGTAGGATGCCTACTTCATGTGTTATTTTGCGAGATGGCCAGGCCTGATGACTAAGGCAAGGCAACGCAAAACATACCAGGCAGCTTAGCACCCAATACCGCACAGAAGGGTGAGATTGGACTGCGAGAAGCCATCTCATCCCAGGACAGGATAAACTATACCAGTATCATTCCTGATAGACATGTTCTTAAATAGTTCTAGTGATGCGGAGTTCATAATCTCCTACAGCAGCCTTCACTGTGAGCTTTATTACCTGTTCCATTTGAAAGGTTTTCTAATCTTTCTGTCATTACTTTCTTCAGTCTTTAAATTATTCTTGTCTTTGTAGCACTGCCACATTGGATCCGTAACGCTGGCACCTCTCTCAGAAGGAACATAAAGGCATGATGCGCAGAACGCTAAGTATAACACAGTATGTAAACATCCGGCCTAAGTAAAGCTGTGGGGAGAAACGAGAACCACCACCTCAAGGGCTGCTGAGCAGTTCCCAGTAAAATCCAAACCAGCTAGGTCTGCTTAGTGTCTTGCAGGTTTATTACATACTTATCAACAGTATTAAGAAAAAAAAAAGGAAGAAAGCCTGTTTTGTTAAGGGAAATAAGACTGGCGAATAGAGTTTAGAAATGACATGACGTCTTGAGCTCTAACCCCAGCTCTGCTGGCTTGCTCTGTACCACCACATGAAAATGATAGACCACATCCTTCAGGAACCAAATAAAACCGCAGCTGATCAGTTTATGCAAAAAATGGGTCCAATTAGTACATACTTTAATTTTCTTTTATGTCTCCTAGGTGTGTTCATTCTAGATAAACCTCAGGTTTTTCAACTGATCACAATTTTTCTATCAGGTTTAGAGAGGCTTGCAGGTTATGCATTGCTTAATGTTTGAGAACATGAAAAAGAAAAATCACCCCTTATCATTATTTTTTTCTCCCAGATTTCTGAATCTCAAGAAAGTGAAATAATGATGTTTATACAAGAGTATTTTTAAATGTACTCTCCTGATGTTACACAAATTAGCCTTGGAACCAACATGATTTTCTTGACAGAACTATCTTCAAACAATAACAAAATCTGGTAGTCACATGTTAATGTTCCATACATCCACATTAGTGGACCTCTCTTCCTATGTATGTCCACACTAATAAAAAAAAGACAGGAAAGAAGTATTATTCTTTCTGTTTCTGCTGTAAAAATTAAATCCTGTCTTTTTTCAAACAGTAACATAGGTTTAGGAAAAACATTCATTCCTGAATAATTTTAATACTTACAATAAATAATAGTCTCTCACACCAAGTAAGCACACTGCAATTTCCTCTTCCTTGTGGCCCATACTGTAAGCAGTACATCCAGGGCACCACTGTTTCCATTTTCCACTTTGTGTAGCTCTTTGGGAATGATGCATGTCTTACATGGTCCTCAAAATGATGGAATTACTAACCTACAGCCCTCAGATACGAAGAAGATCCAAGAGCCCTGTTCATACTAGCCCGTGCTGAAGGGGACTCTAGAGCTGTTACCCTCTCTGTGAAATTTGGCTGAACACTCAACGTCACAACAAATGGAAATGCCACCATGTTAGCAGTTTTAATGGGATAAAAACTGATCCTGTTGAGACTGAAGCTTCTCCTACAATACATTAGCAATTTTTCCTATGTCACTTTCATAAAGACTGCCCTAAGCATGCCATAAGTAGTCCTGTACAATCCCAAAGGGCTCTTCCTGTGAACTCCCTAAAGCAGTCCATACTCTTAGGCAGGACCTCCTCTCAGTCCCACATGTGCTCTAGCATTTACTTATCTTGATATATGTCACACCTGGACTACAGGGATGAGGCTCTGCTGGGACAGACCAGGGAGGTGCCTATATAGGGTGTCCCTATCTGTAAATTGGGTTCTCACCTGCCCTTGTGCCCCCGGGCTTCTCTGGGCTTGTGCAGATGGGCCTGTGATGGGCTGAGGGCTCCTAGGATGGCCCTGGGAGCAGCTGAGGCAGAGTATTATTTGGGGTCTACTCTTGCCAGTGTCTTCCAGTGCTCCCTTGGTGGCATGCAGACCAGCTTTTATCACGTAAGCTAAGGTCTGGTATCCAGATTCATGATTACCCTCTTCAGGAACATACTCCAACAAACACTGCCCAGTAAGATTAGTCATATTTTGTTGCCCCTCTAAATCAAGAGACAGTACATAGTAAATTTACTCAAATACCTAAGAGGTTGCAAATTCAGGGTCTTGTTCTTCATCAAATGGAAAAATATTTTTCCATTAAGTAATTCTACAATCAAGGGTCACAGTCGCTCACAAAAGACCGCTACAATGACAATTTGAGAGGTGCACGTGCACATGCTCCATTTAGATAATACCCTATGAGTAAGATTTCCATTTCAAACTTCCAACTGATTGTGAGATACAAAGTGAAAAATATGACTGCAAAATGATAATTTGTCAACTTCTAAGATGACGTACTATGCATGTCCAACTCCCTTTAAATCAGTATTACATCTAAATTACATGGAGTTGTTGGTAGGGGTAAAATACTGCTGTTAATACTGAAGGTGACATCAATCACAGGTATGATTTAACATACTTAACAATAGTTTAAGAAGTACATGTACTACCACTTTATTTCTCCCTTTCTCCCAAACTTCTCCCTCCCCGTATCATTTGACACACACAGACCTCTATTACACCTTCTACGTTGGACAATACATTCCTTAAGGACAATGATGGTATAGCATTTTGCCTGCAGAAAACCAAGCCCAACCCAAAAGAGGTCCAGGTTGGTGGAAGCTCGTAGCTGCTTCTGATACGTGTTAAATGTTAGAATAGAAATTCTGAAGCAAATGCAGCTCTCAGTGAAGAAGTCGTGACTTTGAAACAAGTGTGATTTAAAAAAAGGACTGGGTGGAGGAAGAGGTTGTGGTTTTTCAAAAAGCTGAACATCTAATCCTCCAGACAAGACTTGCAGTTAGGTGCAAGAAAATGGCACAATGGCACAGCATTAATTGAAGTGTGACAGCAGCCAATTACCTCGTTCCTTTAAGGCTCATCTTGCAGCGCCTCTGGCAGGAGGGTACCCCTCATCCTTCTCATTAGATGGTTAGTGGAGGAGCTCCAGGAAGAAGCCTGTGACAGCAGATACAGATAGCTCAATCCATACGTCCTTTTCATTGAGCAGGCACAACAAGAAGATTGAGGACAGAAAGTAGAAAGAAACGCTTGACTTGCCATTCAAAATTACAGTCATATTTTGATTATTTTTATTTGCAAATTATTGCTGAAAAGAAACAAAAGCACATACCACATACCTAATTCTAACAACAGGCTCAAGGTCATGCAGAAGAATGTAATCATCTTAATAAAAAATGGAGGCAATATTAAGCACACAGTTCTTGGTATGAACTTTGTGAATGAACAAGTACATCTAAAAAGAGCAGATGGAGAGAAACCTTCCTTTCACTCACTATATGAAGTTATGTCTGAACCATATAGTTTTAAGAAAAACACTATAGTTGCAAAATGACTTTCTGAAGGGGTCACAAATTCAAACAGCACCTCATCAAGAAAGCAAACCAAAAAGCCCAGCCTAAAAGCTTTCTTTTTTTTTTATTACTCATTTTAAAATGTTCATTTCTTACACATTTACCACAGTTCATTTCAGCTGAACAGAACCCCCATGTTCATGATTTTTGCCTACAAGAATATTAAATTTCTGTGCATCTGTCTTCTCTCTAGGGGTTTCTCCAGGGAATATAATAGTCTATTTGTTTTGCTATTGATCTTGTATCTAAATACAGTTTTCTCCCTTTCAGGAAAAAGAGAGCTGCCAAAGAATCGGTAGTGTCACTGTAGAAATGTTTTTCTTAGCTGGATGAAATGATGGCAGAGTAAGATTGGGAAAAATATTTTTCAAATCTGTTTTAATAAGCATACTTCCAGATAGGGATATGCTAGATACTGGTCTGGGCATGCCCCAGGCCTATGATCCATCTTTCACCCTTTTTACCAATTTCAGACTGACAGCTAAATTAGCTCATGGAAAACACTCCCGTAGGCAGTAACCAATAACCTGCCATCCAAGGTAAGTTGTAACAGCAAAAGGCATGGGGGGGGGGGGGGGGGGGGGGGGGGGGAGAAACAAAGGTAATATCGATGGGGGAG
>JAAGNO010029956.1:127509-160006 GCA_033439905.1 Ceryle rudis
GGGGTGGTGGAGATAGAAAACTGCATTTACATCAGTTGGTAAAAAACAAATTTGTGATACAAAAAAGATCAACTTAATAAAAATTACATAAAATTAAGTCACTCTGGAAAGAGAAATATAAACTGTGATTTAATATATTAAGCAATAGGCATAAACTGACCTCTTAAAACCTGACTAGCCAGTCTTGCAGTGTCTGTAGTTAGTAAGTCCAGCAAGTTTACAAATACACAATTGCAAATCGATTTTTTCTATCCGTAATATTTAGGTTCAGTACCACCTAGTTACTGAGATGTGTTCATCAGAAAAGGAAGACAATAGCTGGTCATAAAAGGCAAGATACCAACATCTTTTGAATCACAATGCTCATTTTCTTCTCAGGCAAAACAAAATCCTCAGCATGGGAGTGTTCACATTACAGTGTTAATAGTGCACATGTGCTGAGTTATTTAAAGAATAATAGACATCGGAGGAATGACATATCTGCCAGTTCCCTGACAAAGCAGTCCGTTTCGTATTTGCACAGTATCTATCTGACCGAGTATCTTCAGCTTACTGAAGCTGATGTTTAACATCTATCTCTCCATGAAAGTAACTGCTTCAAACATTTAGAATAAACTCTTCCTGAAACAGGCTTAGTTATATCTGAACTTGCATTTTTGTATTTTTTTTCCATCAATAGGTAAATTGCAGTTTAAAACCAATGACTTTGTTACAGTTAGTGACTTCTTTCACGGTAGCAATTTCCCCTGATGTTATTTATGGTACTATATAACATTAGCAATGATATCTACAATTATGGTTCAAAATATTGTGCAGTACTCTGCTAAGCACTGTTATCAATTTTCCTTCTGTTTTATTGGTTTCTATATATTAGAATTTCAACAGATAATACTACAAACCTAAAATGATAACATGGATATTTGCAAAAACTCCTTTTGTGTTTTAGTGGGATGCCACAAAATGTGACAAACCTGTCAACCCATGTGATGGTGAGAAGGGTATTTTGTTGCTCACTGCAGCTGGGTATCTGCGTTTGAAAAGCATGCTTAAATTAAAGATGCAAAGAAATGCCTGGGGTTTCATTGCATTGCAAATGTAAAGAAAGACTGATTTTCTTCAAAGAAGGTTGATAATAACCTACAAACAGCAGGTATTTTCTGCTACCAGCATGTAGCTGGCATGTCACGGCTAGTACATCTTTAATCATAATAATGAGTTCTGTGGTAATCATGATAAAATATGTTTTAACTGACAATGTTTTTTCTTGCCATTGCTACCTCTACTGAGAATTAGCCAACTTTTCCTCTTTTTGAGCTCCTCCAGCCTTAGCAGTGCATCTCACTAAGGCAGCTGTACCACTAGCTGGGTTGATACTTTAAAAGGTTGGTTTGTTGTCAGCATTTAACTCTTAAACATCAGTTTAGTACCCTGAAATTCAGCTCATTGATTGGCACAAGGAACACACAATAGTCTGGAAAACTAAGGGAAACTGCCTTTTCTCATCCTGCAACAGGCAAGCAGTTCTCTAACTTCTTTCTCTCACCAAACTGTTTTTTTTTCTGCCACAGCAAATTCCTCCCTAAGTTCCCATTTTATTTTATCTGCATTTTCGCAGAGTCTTCCCATTTAAAACTAGCATATTTCTCTTGTCTGTTGGAAAAAAAGTGAGTCCCATAGCAGGATTCTCTCTTGTCCTTGAACACTGATGTAGCAAAAGCACCATTACTGAGCCTTCCAGCAAGCACCCAGTCCCTCTTTATCCCAACAACCGAGAGTACTCAACATTCTCCACTCCTAACTGTGAACAGTATTTACTATGAGGTAACGTAAGCTTCCAATCTCTGCCAGAAAAACTGATTCTCCTTGAAATGTCACCACCTTCTTTTCTTTTAAGACACAAATCTGAACATTAAAGAAACTTTTATTGCTTTTTTAAATCAAAAATAAAATAAATTTAATAACCTAATAAGAGAAACATAATTGAAATACCATCATAGAAAAATGATGAAAAAAAAAGCTGTAATTAAAACTTTTTTAAAGCATGATAAAAAGCATCCTGAACTGCAGTACACCCAGCATTAAAAGTGAAAACAAAAAATAAACCTTATGTCTAAAAAAATTCCACCAGCTCCACGGTAAACTAACAAAGAGGCAGCTATGAATAAACACAATCTCTTCCACTATGTTTATAGAATATTACTTGGAAATTAAATTGGTAGAGCTCTCCTGTGCAAACCCAGAATGTCTTTGAGTGCTGGGGAAGAACCCAGTACAGGCACTGAACCTCATGTAGCACAAGTATCTGCTCCACAGCCAGCTTTCAAAAGCCTCTGGCCAGACTTTATGTACTGAGTTTAGCTAGAACAAAGTTAATTTTCTGGTATAGAGTTCATTGTTAGACCACACCACCTCATCACATAGCAGCTCCTGATGTGTGGTTTTATTCCTCCTTCCACCACCATTCTCACAGTGGTGCCACTGATACCATTCCTAGCACTAGACCAAAAAAAATTATCTAATAGAGTTACACCTTGGCCACAGAACTTCCAGACACTTGAGTCTCCACCCTTTCACAGAATCACAGAATCATCTAGGTTGGAAAAGACCCTTGGGATCATCATGTCCCATTGCATAGCTGGGAACCTCTCTGAGCAGTAACGATGAAGGGAAGGGGGGATTATCTGAGGCTATGGCTTAGCCTCAGTCCCCTACTCTGTTGTCAGCACTTTAAATGAGCTTTTACAAACCTCAGTATGATGTAAACATTAATAATGCTTTCCACTGCACAGCGATACTATGACTACAGCTAGAGATAACACTGTTGAGTGGTTTGGGTTCAGTGGTAGCAGAGTTTTATTCAATACTTCAGATATTTTGTAAAATGTGAGCAATATAAATGAATGCTATCAGGTAAAGACTCCGCAGGAAAAAAAGTGTTTAAAGACTAAAATATAAAGAAATAAGCATTCTAAATGAGAGCCCATTTCAAAAGCATTTTTCTTTTGCCACTTAATGTTTGCAGAAACACGCTGAAAGGATGTTTCTCTGTTACAACCTTTAACTCAAAGTTCTTAACCATACCATAGATCATAATATTGTCATTCTTCACTGTCACCACTGCGTCAGCAGCTGTTTTTGGTCTCACAAAAAAGGATTTGACCTTTGGGATGGACAGGAAGCTGAAGGAGCAACTCTCCAAAAAAATAGCCTCCTGTTTACATTTGCCTTGTTTAGCGAACAATTATCTTGGGAGACATAAGTAATAAGCATGTAAGTTTACATAAGCAGAAGTGTCATTTTGATAGCACTAAATATGAGTGCATGTCAAGCTGCCGTTGAGTAACTGTTCTAACTATAAAATGCTGATACGTATTTTACCAATAAAAACCACAAAAATGCTAATGATGAGACCAACAGCACAGTCCATCAGAATCTGATCCCTATCTATCGCAGTGAAGCTCATCCCCAATCATGCAGAAAACAAGCAGTAGTTATTATTTTGCAGGGCAGATTTTTTAGTGGTATTTGTTCACAATGATCTCTATAACGCTAGTTAATCCAAGACATTTGATTTGTTACTGTCCTGCATTCTCAGCAAGAGCAACAGCAAGCTTTAAACTATCCCATATATACATCCTAAATACTCTCAAATACTTTGGTTCTACAGTAGTCAACACTAAGTTCTATCTATATATTTGTATACATAAAATAAATAAACATTATTTCATATCTGACAAGTAGTAGGGTGAATTATATGCAAGTGTAACATCTTATGACTGTTAAATGCACTTACAGATAACTCAAAATGCCAGAGACAAAGTAACTCAGTCTTTCTCTAAAATATTCTACTGTGCTAAGTCAAGATGCTGTTTAAACATATCGCAAGTTTTTACACCTAATGTCTAGATAATCTGACTTAATGAAGCATCACCTCATTTTCTGAGGATGGAAAAAATGCAAAATTCAAACATGTAGTATGATAATTTTTTTCCAACTTCATATTATAAACTGTCTTCACAGTGATATTTACTTTAAATATTTTAAAGGAGCAATACTATTAAGGTACAACGTACACTATCCCATCAGAAAAACAACTTCATGAGCATCCCCGAGTGTTTAATAGTACAACAGAATTCAATTTTATTTGCTTGGGAAAAACACTGTTTTAGTTGTTATCTTCACAGTGTTTTATGAGATCTTGAGAAAAAACATAAATTATGGAACAGATTTACTGCTATATACATGCATATTTCTATTAATTTTACATTTGCACATATCTAATATTCAGCAGACTTTGTAGAGCACCTCTGCACTGCTACCAAGTTCACTACAGTATAGTAATGACACTGGCAACAAATCCGGCACTCAGGCAACTTAGTTACAGTAACATTCCCTTGAAATCCCATCCCAGCTCAAAGGAAAATGTGGCTCTTTATTGCTTAAACTTCTAACAAACAACTGGAACAAAGTCCTCCACAGATAACAATCAGCCTACTCTGCAGAAAGACGTGGCTGTAAAACTGACAGATTTTGGTGAAAACTGAAAGCAGGAGCCACCCCACACTGCAGGACCCTAAACACCACAATGCCAAATAACCCTGACCATCAGCACATCTCCTGGGGCAGCCTTCTCCCTTATTTCATTGCTAACATTACCGAATGCAAATGGAAGAAAACATCCAAAACCTCATTGGAATATTTCATGATACTGAAATGCAGGAAGAATAATTCTTGGCTTGCAATCTGAGGCGGTGAAAATACCTCATCAATGTTTTCCCCAACATACTCAAGGTGCTGCAGAACAACTTGTTGAGAGTTCAGAAGGACTATGATGAGAAAACATGCACCTATATGCTTTAAACTGCCACTGATGATTCAAATTACAGAAAGCTGTCTGAAGACAGACGTGCAAGCCATCTGTCCACAGCTCAGCAGAATCCTGCTTGCAGGCTCTGTGGTCAGCACTTTATTTAATTTTTTTCTTTTTTTATCCATTTACAGCAGAAGACGGATTATGAACTACAGCTCCTACAGTGAAAAGTCCAATGGGGTGGCTACGATAACACTACCTGTCTAACTGCTCAACACAGACTTTCGGTACAGATACCGGGAATATTTCTATTGACATTTGGCAAGCTTTTTTCAATTAAGAAAATTAAAAGCCTCCACAGAGTTAAACAATGTGCACTTCTTTACATATAGAACTTGACTTCAACTTTCCATCTGACTCAAGTTCATCACCAATCTGTGTGCTGAGGCAGCAAAAGGCTATGGATTAACCATCCGTCTGAAGAAAGCTGAGATAATGTGCCATCCTACACTTGGGAGAGGATAAAGATCTAGCATGACAATCAATGCAGATGTATTCTCATAATGGATTTCACTTACTGGGATGAGTTTTGTTTAAGCACTAGGCTTAGTGATCAGTAAATCATTATTTAAATGTAAAAAGTTTTTACCTCGCCTTCAGCAAAGTACCCCACTGAACTTGAAACAAGAACAGTGTCAGACCAAACAGTCCATCCCCACTCCATTTCCACTCAAGACTCAACCCCACCTCATCTTTCCCTCTTCCTCCCTTCCTATAGCATTAGGGCCACACACGTTCAGACCACCTTGGAATATCTAGCTCACCCCAAGCCCATATATCCTTCTCTCCCCTTGCCCTGGCTGGTCACCACTGTCACTCTGGCCATGCCTGCTGCCTTCATCAACACCTTCCTCTCCCTCTGCCCTCAGCATGGTGCCCTGGATTTTCTCCTTGTGCCCAGAAGTCCTTTCATCTGCTTCTCCAAGTCTTTCTCACTTTTTTCTCTCCCCCAAGCTCACTTCAGTCCTCTTGTCATGTAACTGACTCCATGCCATTAGAAAACAGACAAAAAAATTCCCCCCCAAAAAACCTGACCCCAACAAGGTAGTTGCTGTGGTCACATTTACTCAGTCTGAGCTCCTTCTCCCAATGCCTACCTTGTTTATTGACATCACGAACTCTGAGCATAAGAACTATTTGCTATGAGGTGCTTGCACACTGCCTAGCAGAAAAAGGCCCTCCTGTAATAGCATAATTTCTTTACTCCAAAGAGTGAGTGTCAGGACACCGTACTATTTTTAATGCAGATCATCCAAGGAAAACCTACATCCTCTCTTTTGTTTGGTTTTGGGTTTTTTTTCTGCTTTCTGAATAACAAAACAAGTTGGTGTAACTGTCTGCAGGCATAACAGTCTTAACAAGCAGGCTGCTGGATAGAAGGAGTATTATTTGGCGTATCCATAGACGAGTAAAGCACAAGCATCTTATACCCTTCCTAATATCATTCCAAGAGAGGTGAAGTGGAAAGCCAGATTGTGTTTTCAGCCTTAGGTAACAGACATCCAAGAGTTTTCGCTGCCTGCCACGGGTTTATTTGTCTGATGGTAGGAAAATGTGAGCCCAATTCATTCCATATGGGTGCATACATGGGTGCCCAAACTGACACATGTGAATACACAAACATCCTCCTGCACAGACCCATGCTTCCTGCCCAGCAAGGTGCAGAGCAGACCCTTAAAGGATTGTTGCCGCTTCTGTCCCTCCCCACACAGTTAAAAATCCCAACCTGATTTTCAGTCATGCATATTGTTGTGCAGAGGTTGTGGCAAATGACAACTGCTAGACAAAAACATTTGTCCTGCGATGCTTTTGAGCCAGCTCTCATTCGTATTCATCTTCTCTGTCCAGATGAAATAACAGGGCAAGGCAGCCTCGTGTTCCACAAGAAATGAGGTCAGCTGGGACAGGAATTTATACTTTTTACATAAGGAAAGGCCTGTACTAATCACAAGATAAATAATAACAAAACAAAAGTAATAACACGGATCCATAAAGGTGTATGAAAACAGAATTGTGCAAGAGTGGTGGTCATTTGTCCCTGGTAGGAAATACGATAAATGTTTGTTGGGTTTTTTTTTTTTTTTTTAAAACCAACTTGAATGGCAAGGGGAAACAGATGAAATAAAAAAAACACTATGATACCAGCCTCAACAGCTGTAGTTGGTGAGGAACAGAATTTATTAAGGAAAAGTGAATCCTCAGGGTGAAAACAAGTTTAAAACATACTTCAACCTAAAGAAAACAGGATGCTTCTCAAGCAAGGAAAGCAGTTTATACTTTCGGTGAAGAAAAACAAGTATATCCATTTGTCTTAGTTGCCAAGTGCCATAAACTGAGACCCTCAAACTTTATCAGTTAAAAATATTTGCATTAAAAAGAGTTTTATCTCTACTTAATTAATGAATTGTCACCTATAGCCCTTTTTCTTCCTCTGTTATGAATCTGAAACAAGCATGAATCTGTTTCTCTTTGCTTAACAGAGCATAAGGAGAAATAGATGCTCGAAGCTAGGTGTTACTCTCTCCTCTTGGACTTACCATTCAGACTCAGCAGAGAAGAATTCTTTTCTATGGCTGACCCCTTGGCTTAAAAGGCATTGGAAGTTGTATTGTCCCACCTTGATAAAATATATGCACTATAACTAGATAGAAAAAAATAAATCACGGTAATACTTCTAACAGACACACACTACATATGCTTGAGAACTGGCTGATGACAGATTTGGACCAAAAAAGACAGACAAATTTTGGCTCTGGAGAAGAATCTCTCCAGCACCACCATTCTGTAGCCATTATGTACACTGTACAACACTCAGGTGGGATGTCACTTCTCCAGCGTGTCCAAAAAGCATCAACACCACCATTTTTCCATGTGCCCATCTCTGTAATGTTCTCTTTCCCATAAAACCTCTGCTGTAGCTGTTATTCACCAGCAAGGTGCCAAATTGCTACAACACACCTGCATAGAAGCAGCAACCCTAGGAGCAGATGGCTGCTGCTTGGAGAACAGTCGATGCTCAAGCTCTGCTGGCTGCCAGAAAATTTCCAAACAAAACATCACGCTATTGGTTTACCTTGTGTGCTACTAAATGTCTGCTGCACCACTTTTCACCCTCCTTTCTCCTCTACCCGCCAACTGCCTCCACTGTCCTCCCCTTCAATCAGTGAGCAGTCCCAACCTGGAAACCCCTTGCTGTGAATCGGATGGAGCTGCTGGTGGGGTGTGCTGCTGTCCAGAGTCTCAAAACTTGATTCCCTGGATGCTTTGTCTACCAAAGTCTCCATCTGTGAGCACTCAACGCATGCTGCAAGGCCAGTCCCGCTTTCCACCCTGAAGACTTGGAACGTTTCAAGCTCATCGCATTGCCCCTGAACATTTATCATGGTGAGATGAGCAGTACCTTATATCCCATTGCTCTCTGTATTATGTACTAATTACAGGAAGGACATCCAGAACACAGCTTAGGTCTCTTTAATGGCTTTTAGAAATCTAAACACATGAATACAAACATTGGGTTTTGTTCTATACATAATCCTTACCAGCTGTGATTGAGTTTTATATAAACTGGGTTATTTGATCAACTTCCTTAATGAGAATTGCCTTGCAGTGTAAATCATCTGAGGCAAATTTTACTTTGCCCTATGCTCATCACTTAGAAAAAGAATCAAAAGAGCAATTAATTGTTTTTATACACACACAATCCCATCTGAAGGATCATCATGATCTAGTACCTGACAGGTAACTGCTAAGGGTCTGGTAATTCACAGATGTGCAGCATATTTATGGAATTAATCCAAAGACATTTGGCTCAAGGGGGAAAGAACACCAAAATACTTCAATCTTCTTTCTGAAGATTTGATATTTAACAGCCAGACCACATGTTAAAGCAGCACTTCTTTAATAAAAACAGAACCTTAATTCTGCAAAATTACAAGATTCGATACAGAAAGCATCAGCCTACAAAAGTTGCAGCTATGGACGCTAACAACAAGCAGTCAAAGAGCAAAATACTCGCTGTGCCAGGAAACAAGCGATCTGTGTAAGCTGCCCAAAGAGAGAAAAGTGGATGCTCTTCTCACTGATATCAAAGCACTATTTACCACATCCTAATCCAACTTTGAAACCAAACACAGGATGCCATACTCTAGCCATGCACAGGAGCTTCATTCTCCAATCATAAAGAATTGATCATAACACTTATATCACTTTATTCCCAAAGTCAGGAACGGGGCCTCTTGACCTAGTGGATGGCAAGAGATGGGCACTGTGGACAATCTACATTGACTGTGGTACTACCTGGCTCAAAAGGAACATGGCTGCACCTTCAGCCACTTCAGGTCTGATACCATGGGTGTCACACGTGAGACCAAGGAATCCTCCAGAGGGGTCGGATCTGCAAGCAAAGGCAGCATGATGGGAACATACTGAAAAAAATACGTGTTTGTAAGGGACAGCAATACTGGTAAATGAGGGAGCAGCGCTGACTTTGAATGAAGTGCAAAGGAGCTGCATTTTTTCACTGTGTCTGGATGGAGGAGAAAAAAAAAAAAAAAAAACACTACCAAACCCAAAAACCTTCCATATACCTTCCAGTCCTAAAAAGTCAGGTGGAAACACCTGGTGAAAAGGATGCAAAATTACTTTCTAGAAAATTCAAGTTTGTTTTTTCAGAATTACTGAATGTGGAACAGTGGAAATCTTGGAAGATTATCGGTCTCTTTCATCTACTTGACAAAGAAACAGGTGTTTTTAATGTTATATTTTACTTGAACTTATTTAAATAGAGATCTAAAATTGCAAAATTAAAAGAAACTATAGCAGAAGCATCATATGACTCCTTCTTCCATTACTAATGCCAACTACAACACGGAGGGCAAAAGTGGCCAAAAAGGGAAGAACAACTTCTTTTTCCAACCTCCTTTTGTACCTCTTCCCATAGTATAGAGACCTGAATAGACAAGAGTCATTCTAAAAGTCCTTCTAAGCCACATTACAGAGGAAAAATATTTTCCAGTAGGTTATTTAATCCATTGCCCACCTATAATTACTTGTGCACAGGAAGAGAAACTTCTCATTTCAGGCTTCTGAAAGCAAATTAATGAAAGTGCTTTTGTTTATGGGGAAAGAGGGAGCAGGGTAACTTGCTTAAAACGATACATTTTTGCCATATGTAGGTAGAAAATAAACCCATCCATCAAAGATATATTAATAATAGATGAAAACTGGCTCCAGACACAAGATTACTTGGTGAAAATGCCGGAACAATGGACACGGAATTTTTATTCGATCAACTCCAAACGACAGAGGAGATTAGTTTAAGCAAACTCCACAGAACAAGGCTTTATTTCAGAAAGTAATCCTTTAATTTAACCAAGATTTTGTTTGCTCAGAGATACAATGAAACAGAACAGCAACAAAAAATGTATCTGGCATACAGAAAGACAAGCCTGTGTACTGCACTTAAAAACAATTAGATAAGCGGTTCACACCAGAGTAAAGCTTTTAAGTATTGGAATAGGCAGAGCCAAATCTCATATTTTGCACATACAGTTTAAACTGCCAAACAGGGTTTATGTACCGATTAGTGAAGATTATGTAGAGTGGTACAGCCATTTTTTAAAAATACAATATTATTATAAAGAACCCCCAGAGGTTCATATGAAGATGGTCTCTATTTCATAGACAGTAAAATCACTGAGGCGCATCATCACAGTGATGACTTACTACTCCTGAAGGAGCCAGGGGAGTTGAGCTCAGGACTGTTAATGCAGGGAACAGCCCTCCCTTGTAACTGAATATGCAAAAGCCAGTTTACTGGGTTTTTACTGAACTTTGAACGAGGTCTTAACACACCTGCATTGCTTGTCAGCTTCACCAGCCTTTCTAAGGAACTAGGACAAATGAAAAGCACCTAAAATATTTGAGAAGTTTCTACCTCACGTCACTCTAGTAACATCAGTGGTGCCTATAAATCTTCCCCAGGCTTTTGGGAAAAGCCACTTTCACAACCTCACTACGTGCATGGGAGAATATTACACACTGGATCATGCCACTGCAAGGTCTGAGTTGGGATGCCCCAGGCCTTGCTTCAGTATACGTCCAGTGGTTTGATCAGCATAAGGCTATTTATCTTCACTACAAATACAAATTCTTACATTACTTAACAGCTCTAAAAATTCTTTTCTGGATAGCAATTTGTTTGAGGTTTTTTGGTAATACTTATTTAACATGATTAATAGTCACTAGCAGCACAAGAGCACTATGATATAAATATAACTGGATTTTACCAGTACATTCAAAATGGGTAGTGCGGCTTGCTTGGGAAAAGTAAATATATTTTTCAGTAACAGCCTTTCCCTACAGTTTGACTGAAATAGAGAAAACTGAGGGATTTATAGTGGACATCAATAGCAATATTAGCTTTATCCTTTACTTGGCCAAATGCTCTCTTCCTTGGATGCCATCTGAATCATGACCCACTCCATCTAAACCAGGTAGAACGTTGCTACGTGTACTGCAACTGTGCTGTGCACATTACTCGGTGTAATATACGAGCACAGGTACATGTACTATAGCACCCTGCACTGTGTACACAGTATATACTCATCATCGACACATTTTCTACCACCTCTCCATGCACTCAGGAATATCCTCCCTAGTGTAACACAAAGCCCTGCTCCCCTGCTTTTTCACATCATCTTACCATCATCCACAAACCACTCAAGCAAATCTGCAACAGAAGCAATACTAAACTGTATTTAATGGAAACATACACCAAAGGCAGTTGCCCATCCCCATTTCCTAACTCCTCTTGGGTGCAAACTTTTCAGGTTTTCCGACGACCCTGCTCACACACACACAAGGTGACTCAGCTCTGTGTAATCAAGCTCAGCAACCTGCCTGGGAAGTCCTTAGTTGGCACAACAGCTTAGCTACACTAGCTGGGGTTAAGCTACATTTAACTTCTGTGGACCACTGACTGATGAGGAAGTCTCCTTGAGCAGAGCAGCTCTGGGAAAAAAAAGCAATCCTGAGCAAAGAGGCAACAGGCAGAAGGAAGGCATGCAACAAGCCAACAACAAAGATAAAATGAAAAAACAGTTTGCCACTTACTATACTTTTATTTTAGGGCTGGCTGAGAAGGGAAGTGGCCCAAGCCAACCACACTGTCTTGGAAGAGATCTCTTCCTAGCCTGGGAAACAGAAGTTATAATACGATTTTCAGTAACTCCCTATTTCTTCGGTGCATCCAAGGGAGGACTAACAGTAAAATGCTCTTCCTCTTTTGTCCTCTCTCCTTCTCCAAAACAGCAATAACATGTGCACCTTAGCATTTCTGCACCCTGAAGATAAGGGCTGCTCCTGCCTTAAAAAGAGCCAAAATGTTGGGTAGGGGAGAAAGGAAGAAGCGGAGAGCTAGGCTGAAGCCCTTGTGAAGCTTGCTGCTCTGGTGGCCACTAGCACTGTGGGCAGTAGCTACTGCTGTTTCACGAGCTGTATCTCCCCCAAGCAGTGCCCATTGCTTCACAGACCCAGACCCGATGCCGGCGTCAGCACCAGCAGCACTGGCCAGCCTCATCTGCTGGGAAAGTGGGAAGATGAGACTGTTAAGAGGTTTTCTGCTCCCAGCAGTCTGACTACTTTCCTGTGCCTGCTCCCAAAACACTGCTGAAGGGCAGGCAGGAGTCATCACTGGATGTACTATGTTTTGAATCGTGTTTCCAAGGACAAACCTCAACAAGGTTTGGGAATTAGCTGCTTACATCCCTTTGCATATCTAGGCCCATGCTTTGAAAGATGTGCAGCTTCCTCAACACATGAACAGGTGCCTCAAGATATTCTCAAAACTCCTTGCTGTGTAACAACCTTCATAAGATGGACCCTGAGGAATCCAAGCATCATTAATATTCTCATGCAGAAGATCTTACATCACTTTCAAAGAGAAAAATTCAGTTACATCCATTATTCTTATGATAGGAAAATACTGTGATGATGTTGCCAAGAAATAAAGCACATGGTACAAGCATGCTGAAGATGAGATGATGTTTAAGCTCAGTCCTCTCCTAGAAGGAACAAACAGGGCCCCTGGAGAACTGCTGTCACCCTCCCTTCCCTGGCTGGCAGGACCACTGTCCCATGTGCCAGCCACACTCAGTGCCAAGAAAGCTGGCCCTCCCCTAGCCACAATAACCTCAAGATGCAGAAATCATTTCAAGCAAGATTTGAACTCATAATTTTCAAAAAGTAATTCCCAGATCTGAAGGACCTCTCCCTTTGAAGCACACGTTTAGTCTCCTACTCTTTCTATAATAATGAGTTCAAAAGGAATTAAAGCTCAAGTGACACAACGGAAGAGACACTGGAGTACTTTAGGCAGCAGAAAATGAAGAACAGACATCACGCAGAAGAAAAAACTGCTGGGCTCTGTGTTGTACTGGACTATAAGGAAATGATCAGAAACGCTGTCAATCTGGAAGGCAAACGCTCATCAGGCAGGTAATGGTCCTATTTATAGAAAAAGTCCATTTATAGCGACGCTAGCACAAAAGGCAAGAAGGTGCCTAGAACAAACAGTCCTTTATCGGTCCGATGAAAAGCACACTCACATCACTGTCAGCCCCCAAACAGATTGGTAAAGGCTCTGTCAGTCAGACCCTATTTAAGACTCCACTGTAGGAGAGACAAGGAAAGGGGTCGCTATCCCAGTTCAGCTGAAGTCACCCCGAGTTTTCTCCCTGGTAACAGCAACACCAAGCTTTATCCAGACTACAGATAAAATGTTCTTAAAATAAAGTTAACTGAAAAACAAAAATATGCAAATATATAGCCCAGGGGACTTACAAGAAAAATACTTGGTGATGCAATACATGAGTAACTTCCATAAAAATGAAGGAAAAGGAAGAAAACAAAGCTCAGTTTCAAATTTCCAGGAGTTCTTCATATGCATTTAAGAAAATGCCTAGAAAATAAAATGCAAATATTTTATGTATTGTTAGAAAATTCTTAGAAAATCTAATGTAAACCCCTAAAAGTCAAAATTTATTACCATTAAAAGGAAAATAAGACAGAGTAGTTGTGACAGGCATTACAATTGCTTAGCTTCTTATCCTGTGAAATTTCTGAAATACTACTTACCATCTCGTCACTGACCTGTGCAAATACCAGAAGAAAGTAAAGAAAGGCACTGTGTTCAACTACAGTTCAGAATTTAGATGATGAAATTAGAAATAACTGATACAACTTCTAAAAGTGAATTATACAGGTTTATAACTATTTCATAAACCCTTTTGTAAGAACTCAATAGTTTGTTGCCTAGTGCTTCTCTTTCTAGATGCAGAAACATTTTCTTTCTATTCCAATTTCCAGTGATGAAATCTGCTTCTCACATCAAGATTAACATTTCAGTTGAAAATTTTCCTAACCAAGAAATCTGCTATGGGTAAAACAGTGGTAAGACAATTCCAGATTTCCCTGTGAGCAATATGATTTCAGGGCAACATTCCCGTGAAACGATGATGAATTACAGTGAAAACTTGTGTATGAACACGGGGATGAATGTGAAATGAGATCAGCTTTGTTAAAGCCATCACAATAAATATGAGATGAAACAATACGAGACAATTATTGCAGAGCTCTTCAAAGCCAGCCCACTGCAAAGCCCACTGCAGTCACCAGGAGGATACCCACATAGCAGGTTCGAGGTTTACAAATGACAGTGCCAATACCAACTGGAGAGAAGTATCCTTCACTTATCTTGTCACTTAAATATGGAAAGAGAAAAAAGTGATAGTCACAAAAATGCTTAGAGTAATGAAAGCACAGCCACTGCTTTGTCAAAGCAGACTCAGCCATCCAGGTAGTGGAAAGGGCATGAATCCCAATTCCTCTGAAAAAAGAACTCAAGGACAATTTACTACAGAGCTTATGGCCACGGCCAACCCTACGCACAGCTCAAAGACAGAGAGTCTGACCCCTGGTTAGCGCACAGGTCACTAAAGAGAACACAAACCACAACCATCATTCTCAAAGTTCAACTGTGGAGGGAGTTACCTATGCTACTCTCATCCCAGAGGGGTATTCTGCCTTTTTGGTACAAATAAAAATGTGTTTCCTTTACCCCAAAAGGCCTCCCTTGTCACTTAAGTTGCTGACTGCTTTCAACTGTTCAAAGAAAGTTTTTTTCAAGTGACTATGATCCTGCTAAAACTCCATGTGCAGTAGTTCAGTGCCATGCCACAATGGGAGAGGCATGCTCTGAGGAGCTCATTCCGCTGACACTACTGCTGTAATATGACAAAAGGGCAGAAACGGAGAGCTACAAAATACCAAAGTATTAGTTGGCTACTAACAGAAGAAAAAATAAAAAAAGAAAGGGCTGGGGAAAATCAGATTAAAATCAACACTGTGAGCTATCAGCTTGAAAAACAAACAAGCTTTCCACCTGCCAGCAGCAGCGTACTCGCAAGTCACCAAGATCTCACTAAGGCTGAAGATTTGTTCCTTGCGGTGCTATGACCCATCATCCCATAGTTCACCGAGGAACCAAGTAGCTGGGTCATGCAATGGGCAGATGCATGTGGGAGAGAAACCCTCCGGCTGCTGGAGCTGCTCCGGCTCCCAGAGTCCCCTCTGTGACCAGTGAAGCACATCAGCTCCCCCGCCCCGAGCTTCTGCAGCCCAGGGAGCGGGGACAAGCTTAGACCTGGATTCATAACCTTGTTTGGATGGATACCTGACACACTGAAAAAGTCAGGGTGGAGAAACTTCCTTCTTCTTAAAAAAACAACAAACCCTTTCTAGAAGTGTTAAACATACACGCGCACCACACAAACAACGCAGAGACAGAACCACATTCTTTCTCCTTTCAAACTGAAAGACTCATCTAACTTGGGTTTTTTTAAGCCATGCTTTAATTTGATAGATGTGAAAACTGACTCCCACTGTCCTGTAAAAAATGAGAAAGACAAAAAAGAAAAAAGAAATTAATACTAATAATCCAGAGGATTAGGGATCAGAGGTCAGTGCACAACCTTTTAATGAGCGAGATTTTTAAAGACTGATGACACAGTATATTTTTATTCTTCAGTAATTTAGTACAGAAGTTTACATTGATTGCTTAAAAGGCCATTCAATTTTATTTCTCATATTTAATTGTTCTTAGTGCCCAATAAATGGTTGGCTGGTGAAAGTAAAGGATTATTTTATTCTTTTTGTATCATTAAAAATACTGTCAGCCCAACTCACCCATTCACACGCCCTCTACATGCCCTTCATGTTTTCACAAAACCGTGTGGATTATCTGTTTTTCATTACCACCAAACCTGAAACCCCCACAGTGCTCAGGCTCTAACCTGAACTAAACCTCTCACAGGTGCACGAACAAAAAGAAGGTATTTTACCCTTCCCAAGGAGAACTTCATAAATATGGCAAAGAAAAAACCATAGGCTTGCATGGTGGAATTTTGTTTTATCTTAAAATTTACATATTCTATGAAAAAGGGCTGCCTGCTAAGTCCTTAGGTCTTATCATGGCTTGGGTCTCTTCAGATACTGCTCGCTGAGCAAGAGCTACAGGCCCTCAGATAAAGAAAACACATATTTAAACGCAAGGCTTAGTTATATGCCTAAAGTTCAGCAAGTGCTTAAATTAGATCATCATCTGCTCATCTTTCTCTTTGTCAACAGGGAACAAATGTGAAAAATATAGGAAAGGTTCTTTCACCTATGAAGTATTTGTTGTATCCCATGACACAGTTACATTATGCTGCTTGGTGAACATCATGACAGCTTCCTAGGTATAAAGCTATTTTTGGCTTTTCAAGAATTATCTAGTTATCTGGATGACACACTCAATTCCTAGGTTGCTATTTATACAACATCCAGACACTGTGGGTATTTGTTGAACCCACCTACATACTTGCACCATTCCAAACTCACCAGAATCTGAAAAAACCCCACCTTTAGTCACCTTTTAGTTTCTCTCTCTTCTCAGCATTTCTATGGTGTAAGAGATTTAAAAAGCACAGAAAGAAGGACCCTGGGAACTACCAACCTGTCAGCCTCACCTCTGTACCTAGGAAGATCATGGAGCAGATTCTCCTAGAAACTCTGCTGAGGCACATGAAGGACAGAAAGGTGATCAGAGACAGCCAGCATGGCTTCACCAAGGGCAAGTCCTGCCTGACCAACCCAGTGGTTTTTTACAATGGAGTGATTACATCAGTGGACAAAGGAAGAGCTATGGATATGATCTATCTGGACTTCTGCAAGGCCTTTGACACAGTCCCCCACAACATCCTCCTTGCCAGATTGGAGAATTATGAATTTGATGGGTGGACTCTTCAGTGGATATGGAATTGTTTGCACGGTCACATCCAGAGGAAAGTGGTCAATGGCTCAAAGTCTGGACCTGTACTGTTTAATATTTTCATCAATAATATAGACAGCAGGGTCAAATGCACCATCAGCAAGTTTGCGGATGACACCAAGCTGAGTGGTGCGGTCTATATACCAGAGGGACGGGATGTCATTCAGAGAGACCTGGACAAGCTGGAGAAGTGGTCAGAGATGAAACTCATGAGGTTCAACAAGACCAAGTGCTGGGTCCTGCAACTGGGTCGGTACAATCCTCATTATCAATACAGACTGGGGGAAGAGGTGATAGAGAGCAGCCCTGTGGAAAAGGACTTGGGGGTTCTGGTGGACAAGAAGCTGGACATGAGCCAACAATGTGCACTTTCAGCCCAGAAGGCCAATCGCATCCTGGGCTGCATCAAAACAAGTGTGGCCAGCAGATCGAGAGAGGTGATTCTGCCACTCTGCTCTGTTGAGACACCACCTGAAGTACTGTGTCCAGCTCTGGAACCATCAAGAAAAGAAGGACATGGACCTGATGAAGTAGGTCCAGAGGAGTTCCACAAAAATGATCAGGGGGCTGGAGAACCTCTCCTATGAGGACAGGCTGAGGGAGTTGGGGTTGTTCAGCCTGGAGAAGAGAAGGCTCTGGGGGCACCTAATAGCCACCTTCCAGTACCTGAAGGGGGCCTACAAGAAAGCTGAGGAGGGACTGTTTACAAGGACATGTAGTGATAGGATTTGGGGCAATGGTTTTAAACTAGAGAAGGGTAGATTTAGATTGGACATTAGGAAGAAGTTTTTTACTCTGAGAGTGGTGGAACACTGGAACAGGTTGCCTAGTGAAGTGGTGGAGACCCCATCCCCAGAGACATTCAAGCTTCGGCTTGATAAGGCTCTGAGCAACCTGATCTAGCTGAAGATGCCCCTGCTCACTGCAGAAGCGTTGGACTAGTTGACATTTAGAGGTCCCTTCCAATCCAAGGCAATCTATGACTCTATAATTCTATTCTAAATTACCACCATTTTATATCCAGGGAGCGAAGGCACATCTTTGTGCCTCAATGCGGTTTAGATTTGCAGAAGGTTCTGAAGAAGTTTAATGCCCAGATTGCCTTATCTTAATTCCTAACACGTTACCTTACTTTCAACAAACTCTGACAGTGAAACTGCTAATACCAGTGAACTCAACAGGATATTTAACTTCAACAGTGTCACGATTTCATCTTCTAACATTAATAGGAATTTTATTTAAATAAAATCTGTGACTTTTATATCAATCCAAAATATTTTGTCACATACCACTGAATTTCTGAAAAGTTAACCTGTTTCGCTACTACATTTAAAGGGAATCTCATCCAGCGGAAAAGACAGATTCCTAACAAAAAAAAAAAAAGAAACACATGGCAGGCAATGTGTTTCATCAAAATACATATATAGGCATGAAAGGCAATTTTTAAAATTAATTTTCATGTACCATTGAATACTGATGATCTCAAAGATCATCACTGCAGGAAAGGAATAGTGAAACATTAACAAAACCCAGAAATGGCATAAAAATTTATTTTGAAAGATAACCACGTAACATTTTTGGAATGTAATCACATAGTTCAACTAGTACAATAATATTGGATCTGTAATCTACTTAAGTATTTATTGATTGACACCCATGACAAAATAACTGTTGCCCTAATAGGATTCACATCCAACATTCTTTAAGTTTCCCAAATAGTTCACATGCTACACTTACATATAAATCAATTAATATTGACTGGCTGATCAATATATGCACAATATGAAAAACAGTTTTGGCGGCTTTATGTTCTCCACAGAGCAGCTTTACCTACTGATGATTAATTTTAATTTACCTTAAAGGATTCTATTGCACTGAAACTTTAATTAAAAACGAAATGAGAAAGTCTATAAAGTCTGCATAGCATCAATTACCTAGACTTGATATCCTGCACTTCGCCTACCCTCTGTACATATGGTTTCTGTTAAAATAATTGGAAAGCACTTCTGAACAATGTCACCCACACATCCATTCTAAGAGTGAGAGGATATATTACCATTAAACGTCACTAATATTAATAAAGAAACAATTAATTCTTCATTACCTATTTCTAAAATACACCATCAGACTCCTTCAGCTCAAACACAAATAAAACATTACATATGCCTGTCAGTGAAATGGGTAATCATCATCATTGTTGTAATTTATACTGCTTTCTGTTGTAAGTCTAATGCCTCATTTATTTATAAAGCTTTTTGGCTGACATTATAAATAGCCTCTTTGAAATATTAAAAACAAAATTGTAGCTCTTATTAAGCAAACTCCCATACCTCTTGTCAACTCTTTCCTTATAAAATGTGGCTTCTAATTTGCATTGCACTTTCTTTCGGTGAATGGACAACATTTACATTTATAAACGTTATTGTTTTAGTAAAACACACTAAATAATACTTCCCATTGACTTAGGAATGTATATTAAAATATATATATACCACAGACTAATCTCAGTCCCAAAGAAAATTACCACTAAGAAAATCCACAAAAAAAAAATTATTTGGAAATGGCTGCTGATTTTACACAAAGAGTAAGTAGGCTCAGCAGCCATTAGTATCTGACTTAAAGATCAACCCTACCAACACTTGTTTGGATCAAGTACAGGAAAAGTTTAAGGTTTTAATTATTAAAAAAGCATGGAATTGTCAGAGTCCTCATTCGCTCCAGCCAGCATCAGGTTACAAGCCTCCGAGGTGTGTCTGACACACTACCTGGACTATTTATTGCTATTTGTAAATGAGACACTTGTGTAAGAATGTTACTTTTAAATATCTTTGCTTAAACAAGCCTGATAAGAGATGACCAGATATACATTTTATGAGACGGCTAAATAATTGCATCATGCAAAGCCAGCTTGTGAATTTTACAGGACAGCTAATAACAACACAGCACACTCGCAAGCTAGCTTGTTAATTCAGCATTAAAAGAATAAAGCTATCGGAAACAATAAAAAGCATGTGCTCTAAACCCATAATAACAAAAATACCAAGAAAGTCAACTATCATCCATAACAAGAACAATCGCTGAGCTCTCCATATCCAAAAGTAATGGAGAGTCTAAGGTGCCCCTATCAATCCTGCTAATACAGCTCCAGCAATTATTTTCCGTACTCTACATCGGTAAGTTAAAATATATTTCCAATGCCTAACACAGGAATCATTAAAGTTTCCCCCATCTCAATCAGCATAACTAATGAGGTCATATAATAACAGAATGCAATCTCTAATGAAAAGCTGAACAAAGTCTCTCTGCAACAATACTGCTCGTGATTTAGTATTCTCAACTTGTCCATCCTCCATCTTTTACTCGGTGGATATTATCACCACTCAGAAAATTACATTTCAATGAACTTGTCAGGAAATAAGTAATATATTAATCAGGCAGCATAAACCAATTACAGTCATTTTATGTCTGTTTCTTCCAGGGCCCATGCATGAATGCAGAACTGGCTACACTGGCTATTCCTATTTCTACGGACTGCTCAAAGGACTGTGGCAGGCGTGCAGTAATGCTGCGGGAAGGAGGGATGAAAGCATCTCTGCTCCACTGAAGCCATCGCAAGTACTGTTGATGCCTGCACCAAAATGCCCTTTTTTTTCCCCTTTATCTTTCCCTTGACAGATATACAAATCTACACAAAAAAATGGACCCATTCAGTCACTTTGGAAAGTGTCACAAGACATTTAACAGGAGAACTTCAAGCACCTATACAGGTTTGCATGTGTGGCTCAGTCTCTTTCCAGTTGTCAGGAGTGAAAAAGGAAGGTACCTACAAGGCTAAGTTGTGTTATGAGTATCTAAACGTTAAAGTTGGGAGTATCCAAGGCAAATTATGCCAATGGCTATGGATGAACTGAGGAAACTGTGAGGGTATTTGGTGTATATCGGCATATTGTATACCAGTATTCTGTTCAGGCAGCGCCCGGCTGTAAAAAAAATTCCCTTCTTCCCTCCAACTGCTAGGAAAACGTTAACATAGATGATGTTTCTTCTAAACACGTGCAATGTGCAACAGTACCAGCTGAATTAACAGTTGAGAGCTCCCACGCTAACAGGGACTGAACGATTCAAATCGGATGCCTCTTGCTCCAGGCTGTGTGAAAATCGGGCAAGAACAGCACACTGGTTTAGCACCTCTGGTTTAAGGCATTGTGCCCGTCTTCACAAGCAAGAGAGCCAGAAAGACTTTTCTTTTTTTAACGAATAAAGCTCAGATGCTGAAGCACAAGGCACACACAGAATTTCGCAGCAAATTATTCAGAGGCAGAATCAGAGGCAATGAAGGCTTCTGGTTCTATAAAGTAAACCAACCTACTGCACAAAAAGATACAGAAGCTCCTTGCTTAACAAGGAAAGCAAGTCTACCTGTTTAGTGCCTTCAAAAGCACCTAGCTGGATGTACTTCCAAATAAAAACTTTTCTACCAACTGCTTTTGTTGATCTATAAGGAAGATTTGAATGTTCATTTAAACACACTCTCTAATTAAACGCACTCTTTGCATACATTTGATATTTCAACAAACTCCTGAACTTAGTCCTGCAAGGGTAATGATACAACAAGCATCATGCACCTGCCAGGCTCCAGACCCTTGTACTACAATCCTTTTTATGAATTTTGTCTGCCTTCTGTCTTGGCTGGGAAAAGATCCAAGTGGGTTAATCTCTGCGAGCTCATTGTCATTGCCACTTTTTGAAGGCTGAATATTGTTTAACCTTTCCCCTGCAGCCTGCATGAAATTCCTAGAGGGCAGTTTGAGTCTCATATGATCTAATTAAAAGTGGGATTTATTAAGACTGGAATAAAATAAATTAAAATACAATAAAATTTGTCATAATACATGTAACCTCATATTTGGCATGAGGTAGGCCAGAAGTGCAGTAGAAAATTAAGTTACAGCATTTTAAAAAAAATTATCTACCAAGCACTTTTGCCACTGAGCAATCTGCCAAAGTAATATCCCACCCTCGTGACTTCTACATTTCTTTTATTTTCTTGATTTATCCTAATGCCAGACGGATTCTACCAAGGCGTCACATGCTCTCGTACCCTTCCCTGTATTCATTTAAAATGGCACACAATCTGCTTGATGGTTTCAGACCCTATTTTCTTGCTTCCCCATTTTATGTTATCCTTCAAAGTACTTCTTTGAAGGCAGAATGAAAGAAGCTCATCCTTTCCTACCACCGGTCACAGACGTGAAGGACTGAACCAGACAGTGTACTTTTCTCCTCCACCTTCAAGAGTAAGGAAATAAGGTCTAAAGAACTATTGTCTGTGGAATATCTATAAAGCAGCCAGAGGCAAGACATGCTTCCAGTTCAGTTGAGCAAGTTCAGGTACTGGTAGCAATGGAAATCATGGGCACTGAGTGGCTTGGAGATGAGTAGGTTATCCTGCACTCAAGTCTATGCTGCTGCAGTTTCTCTGTAGCTCAGACAAACCCAACAGATTAAAGTTTATCCTTCATGCATTTGTTAAAGCCACATCTCTGACCGCAGCACAGCTATAGCTTTAGACAGAGCATCTGGTGTAAGTATTGCACCGTCAGAAAAACAGGACTAGCAGCACCTACACATCCCTAAAACACTGGGGAAAACTCCTCTGAAGCACAAGGACCCAAGGAGCCAATGTCACCAGCTGAACCTGATATGCCACGGTGACAGTAATCGGCAGCCGAGTTTTCAGATTTATGCCACTTCTTAGTAGGCCTTTCCCAACATGCTTAATGGCAGCTGGCCCTCCAGCAGCACGCTGAGAAACCTTGCAACTCAAACCTTGACCCAGTTCACCGTAACCACAAGTAGGAAAGCTTTAGTGAGCCAGCAAGTATACTTCAGAGACCATTAGAAATGTGCAAAGAAACCAGTACACTCGGCAGCACAAGTTCATTTACTAAGCCCAGATCATTTCCATGCCACAGCCCAACAGCCCTTTTAGGCAAACCTCTTTTCCATCCAGCTTCAAATTTCATGTGTTTAATTTCCTGATACTATACCAATTACATCACAATGGATCATGCTAAATGATTTATCTCCCTTCTTTTTTTGCTTCATTTTTATGTACTTCAAAACCAGCACGGTGGCTCCTGTGCCCCATCATTTCAGTCCCCGTTAGCAAGCATTTAAGTCTTTCCAATTTGTACTCATGAGTCAGTACTTCCAGCACCTCAAGTCTGTTTAGTTCACTGGCTTTCAGTGTGTAAGTGTCCTGGTGTCAAATGCCTATCTTACCTTCCAAAGGAGAATATAGCTCTAGTTACACTCACTTCAGGGTTTTTCTATTCTGGGAAACAAAGCAAAACAAAAACAAACTAACACACCATTTTCCCCAGTTGCCCTTAATTTGACTTCACAATGGTCCACTTTAACAGAAACAGCAGCTAAACCGTCTTTGAAACTTTATTCACCATAGCCAGAAAAAAAAAAAAAAAAAGAAGTAAAAAAAGAAGTAAAAAAAGACTGGTGAAATGCCTTTAAAACATGCTTTAATCTAGCTGGAATGTCATAAATTGCTTCCAGATGTGCTCCATACAAAAGTCAATCATAGCTATTTATACTGACACTCTGCAGTCCAAACAATCTGAATCCAAATGCCATGTCTCTGCTACAATAAAGCTATAAATGTCAGTCTTGTTGAATTTGGAGAGGTGTTGAAGAGTTCATGCTAGTTTGCTTTCTGGGCTATTTGTTAGACAGCAATTATTTAGAAAAAAAAAAAGGAAGAGAGAAAAAAAATACAAGAAACTTTTAAAATAGGTCCTTTCCTTGCTGAGCTACTCTTAAAGCACACCTGACACCTTCCAAACATGACCCCGAAAGAGCCACAGGTTACAAGTTGAAATTCATTTCATAAGTTAGAAAAATGTAGTGCTTAGGCTCTGAGCCAAGAATAACTGAAGGGCTTGGCAAGGCTCCCATGCCCTCCCCTAGACCGAACACACACGTAGTACACCTGGGACTAAATGAACTGAAGTACAGTAAAATGACACACTGACTGTAATAATACCTCTATTCAATAATCTTCCAGGGTATTGGGAGGGGAAAGAATTATTCTTGCTGTAGAAAACAAAAAAAGAAGTTTGGAAACCATACCCACATCAGTTGCTTTGCATGCGACACACGGCCATTAGAATCAAAGGGGTCTTCACTTGGGAAAACTGAGTAACCAGCATTTAGATGAAAAGATGACCTGTGGAGCTATCCCACACTATTTCAGGAAAACCTATTATTTTTGTGTAGTCTCCACAGAATTTTCTGGTTGATTTTTACAGACTTCATTAAAATCTCTCCCCCCCCCTCCCCGCCCCTGCAAAAGTGCACCTGCAGTTCAATTTACGTATAAATGTTCAGACTTTTTAATTCTGGCTTTCTGTCAGTGAAAGACAACAGGGAATATTCTTATCATTGCTCGCAGTTAGAGGAACTGAAAATATTTCAGAAAATCATAACATGTAATGACCTTACTCTTCAACCTTCCTGCATTTTTATTTCCCTTGATGTTTGCCTTCTACTCCAAAGATTTCCTCTGCCTTCCCTCTGTCCCTTACCTTCTCCCAAGTCCTGAAGGCCATCCCTACGATGAAGCTGCAGAGCACTCCTCCCTCTCGGGCAAAGTCATAGCACTGACTGTAATTTGTTACCACACAGGTTGAGAAAAAATGGCAGAAAATGCACACTGAAGTAATTAAATATTAAATCTTGGTCTAAAATCCTTTTTGTATTTTCAGAGGAGGGAAGCAAACTGTACAAGACACAGTATTTTAAGGTTCAAATTGTATATACACGTAGAAAAAAAGGAGAGACTTCACAAACAAGAATTGTGCTCTTAGTTCAACTTACTGGAAAACTTAGTTTTTAATAAATCTCTTCAGTCAGAGGTTATACAAATGACTGCAGAAGCAGCAAACATAATACCTTTATTTAAGAATGGGGAGGAACTTATCTAGTGAACTACCAAGCCATCAGTCTGGCCCAAACATTATGCAGTGTTTTATAAGCGATTCTGAAGGAATGTTAATTTTTGTGTAATTGCAGGGGGTTGGAGAAGAGATAAGTGACAGAGAAGCAGAGAAGCTATTCAAGTTAAAAGACAATTTTGGCATAAGAACAAATGATTAAGACTTGGCCGTGAATATATTGTGATTGGAATTCACAAGCATGTGTCTTAACCATCAGGAGGGTGAGGTGCTGCAATCACTGTCCCACAGGAATGGGATGGAGGAAAACCCTTCCCCAGGGGAGACTGAGAAATCTCTATGACTTCAGTATCCTGCAACAGCAGGGGATAAAACCTGGTGATGCGCAAGCTGTCCTCCACTCCTGTATCAGCCTATGTTCATGTGCTTTTATTCCTAGCTCCTATCAGACAGGGAGATGTTTTAATTGCATTGATTCTCCAGATAACAGCATCTAACTCTTGCAGAAAAACCTTAGGGGGCTGCTAAATCATAAATAGAGAGAAAAAAGTACTGTTGTCCAGTGATAGCTATTAGTGTGTACCTTTCTTTTCTTCCACTCAAGTGGTCACACTAACTTTCAGAAACTTAATTCCTCCATGAATTTTACTACACTTCAATTCATGTTATTTTACATCCTCAGACTACCAGAATTTATATGGAAACTCCTCCTCACATCCTACCTCACTGTAAAGACTTACCACACCACATCCAAATATGCAGGCACCCTCTCTCGCAAGCCAGCCCACACATTGTTAATATTGTAAGACAGATGTACACTCAAAGGAAGTAACTGATTTACTCCGTGCCCATAATCCTTACCATCTTCCCTCTACCAAAGTCCTTTGGCACAATGTTATCCCCTCACCTGTGCATCGAGCTTTCCACTTACATCACAAACTTTCTGAATCTAGGACTTAAAGAGTCTTCTACTGAAGCACCAGCCCCACTCTGGGACACAGTCAAAAGGAAAATACCTGTGACAATAATAATAACAACTAACACTAATCACTATCAGTGGCCTTAAAATCCATGAAGCTGGTTTGCATTTGCAGCTGTGCTCTGATTCTTCTGAAACACCAAGGGCACTGCCAGCAGCCTTTGTATTAGATTATTCATTCAACCCATCCTCCCTATCCAAAAACCAGTACTGTATCACCAGATCTGCATAGCTTCTGCATTTGTGATGGCTGACCCCCAAAACGGAATAGAAGGAGAACAAAAGTCAGTAAAGTTACCAAAAAATTCAAGCCTCTTACAGCTACTGTTTCAAACAAACAGGTTTGGACACAATATAATAATTTCTACCAATATCATGCAATGTTTTATTAGCTTTAGATTTGTCATCATTTATAGGAAACAACAAGACTTCCAAAAGAACAATAAAAAAAAACCCTCCCTTCATGTTTAAAATTATTTACTACAGCTTTAAAAGTAACAAATGAAGCACTTGAGTCTCAGATGTGTAACCAGTAGGGAGTTGGCTCGATGCATCAGTTTTTACACCTCTTACAGTTAAATCAGAGATCCAAATGCAAAATCTAGCACTCAGTGGTGAACTTATAACACTCCCTGGAGGAGTGTGTCCATAAACCATTCACTGGATTACACTCATCCATACAATACTTTATTTTATATATCACATCCCCACAAAAAAAAAAAAAAAAACAAGGATAAAAAAAAAGGCAAGCTTAACTAAGGTGAAATTAAGGTTGCATAAACTGTAAATCATTTTTGTCATATTTCTAAGTCTCTGCTTTCCTTTTTAAGACTTCATTAGAACAATTTTCTGCTGTCTTCTTCTCAAATGGATTTGTTTCTCCGAATTTGCATCTTCTCCAGGAAAGGGATCCAAAAAACACCCAATGACACAGGCAGCATAGCCACACGTGGCTCAGGAGCACTCCCAGGCCTTTGCAGTATGCTCAGCATAGCTAATATGATTGCAAAAACTGCTGCATTGACTTTTCTGTAGAATGCCCTTAATGACAGTATTTGGGGAGTTTCACATGATGCCTCATGTACTTAAAAGTCTCCTGAGCATTAAGTTTTTCACAAGATATGCCCATTTACATATATATAAACATGTGCACACACTGTGTGTGCAACCACACACACACGCAGTTTGGGGCCAAATCTAGAATGGGTGAAGGTTAGTGTAACCTCACTAAATTCAATGGAAGCTACATCCTATGAGAACACCCGAGGACACTGAACCTGCCTGAATGGCCTACTGACTCTTTAAAACATCACAGAATATAATAAATGCAAGTATTTCCAAGGTCTTCACAATCAAGAGAAGAGAAAGCACATGAACTAATAACTGGAAGAGTGGTTTTTTTTTTTTTGTTCCAGTGAATACCATTCTCCAAGCCACTGAAAAAGTACTCTTGTCATGCAAACCTGCTGGAAATAACATGACACTAGTGTCAATGCCAAGCTCCTTGTATGGCAACTGGTCTCTTCATCTCAATGAGGTCAGTCCTCCCAAGTTTAGGAGGAAAACATCATCATCTTCCTATAACCAAGGACATCTCATGTAATTCAAAGCTATTGGAGCTATTTGCCCAAGAGAACTTGTATCAGCAAAGCCTTCAAATCGTACCTATAGCCCCAGGACGAATCGTACCTATAGCCCCAGGACGAGAAGTAAACATTTCTGAGATGTGCAAAGCTCAGAAACCAGAAACCATCTGCCCTACCTAGAGTGCACTGTGATTTGTGTTACTAGAGGTCGGATAAAATGCAAGAGTCACATCCCAGATGAGGGCTGGGCACCCTCATCCACCACCAAAGAGACAAGGGAGATACATTCTATGGTAGGAAAGGAAGGCTCTCAAAAACTAACCAAGAGATTTCTGTACCTGACATAGTCCATCAGTCATCAAATTGAATATATGAGTCCCTAAGCAAAAAGACAGGGTTTAATCTTCCTCTTCCCACAGCTTCTACCAAACTCTCTTTTAAAAAGGCTATTTATTCAAAAGGGAAGACCTTATTGGATAGAGGGGAAAATATATACAAATTCACAATTTATCAACACTTCATAGCCATTTGTGGTATGTTTTCAATCATTTAAGAAGTGTAGCTAACGCATCTAGCATTTGCTGTTCTTTCGCTTCCTTTTTCTTTTAATGATTGTATAAAAAGTTTTATCTTAAGAACATTAAGTGGCATTAAACCACTAATTAATGCATAATTTCCACCATTAATGCATGTGGAAAATGGACTCCGAGTAACATTTGTACTTCTATAGGAGTAATTATCAGCCTTTCTATGGGGCAACACACTTTTCCTTTGCACCAGGCCCCCAAAACTCCAGCCAGCTCAGTCTAACATGGAGAGGTGGATGAGGATGTTTCCTGGGACAGACAACTGCACTGACTATCTAGCACATGGCTCCCACTATGAGCTTCTGTCCGTCGCTCATTTTACTAAAATTGTGGAATAGGTGGCTCCCAAGACTTAACAGTAGTGTTTGAATAGACAGCCTCCGCTGACTGTAATTTATTTATCTCTTAGAATATTCCAGTTATACAGATTTCTACATTTTCCATAATATCTCAATTATGCCTGCATGAATTTATTATGTTCCAGAAAAGATTCCAGTGATTCTCTACTGGTTTTGTACCATGGTAATATTAAAAAAACCACTGCTAGAGTTGCATTAAGTTCTCAAGATTTTTTTTATTTAGTTGACTTATAGAGTGATATTATTGAAAGAAATACTTCAAACTTGCAAATTTTGAAAACTTGCCATAACGCTCCCCTGCCCTCAATCTAATCCAAACTCAAAGTTTTATTCATTTTTAAATGGAGGTCTTCTTCTGGTGGCTTAAGTTCATGGCAACATAAAAAATTTAAGCAAACAAAAATGTCACATTCCACTATGGATTCATGAAACTTTCATCAATGCAGAGATCGTTTTTCACGCTATTATCTAACACTGCACACAGTTTACCTTCAGCCCCCTTGCTTGCAGCCACAAAGATATATACTTCTAACACACTGCACTTCCCATTGAAATATTCTAGCTGCAGGAAATCTCCAGCTATCACAAATAAGTTTTTTGCTGCAGTGGGGATGGGAACAGCAGCAAGGGCAGCTCATCTGCAGCTTTGCCCTCTCTAACTATGAGAAACTCCCAGCAGAGTGGGTCAAGCTAACAGTACTATCAATGTCATAGTGATCCATTGCATGACCCCGCACCATGGAAAAATGTGCACTGAGAATATACAAAAGTGGCTATCAACTCAATTAGTCAGTTGACGTAATTATGCCCTCAAGTGTTAGGAAACCAAAAAGCGATTCTGGCTATAAAATACTCAGGGATTCTAAATGTTACGGTCAGTAAGACAACAGCACACACATTACTCATGCTGCATTTTATCTACTCCTCGAACACAGCTCTCACTGCTCTTGATGTAAGATTTTCATTAGGCATTATATGGCCAAATGTGAAAGCCAAGCCAAAGAACCAAAGCCGTTCACACACACAGAGCCACATTTAGAAGCTAACAGCACATGCTGTAAAATATAACTGTAGGCCTCTCACACGAGTCACAAAACAACAGCTTTTACAGCATGCTAGTCAATAAAAAAACCCACCACCCCAAAAAATTAAGAGAGGCTTGGTGAGCAATAACAGGTAGCAGTTTGTTCATCTGTTTATCAGCCAAGCTCCAGACTAATCTCCTCCAATTACATAGTTCTTGCTCATCGTGCCATACTTCAGTGACCACATCTCTGTGTCAATGTTTTTTTAATTCTTTTATCTCCTCTGATCTTCTCCTTTAAAAAGCTATCCTAAGTCTTTGCCTACATCGTTCTGCTGAATTTCCATTACCTAGAAAAAATATCTGCTACTATTAATTTTTTCAGTGTATTCTGTGGTTTGTTGCTGGGTTTTTTTAAAACAACTAATAAAATCATATCAGAAAGCTTCTCAGTGCAGCCTAAGCAAACACTGGCGTGTGAGTACAATGAGGTATAATACAATATGCAAGAGAAGTCAGAGGCTGAAATGAGAATACAATTTCCCATGAGAGTTCTGTGTTCAAGCCATTTAACTTTAAAACTAGTTCAATATTTGAACAAGACACTATTTTATTCCCATTCAAAGTTTAAAGACAGATCACTTCGAAATCAATCATAAATTCAAACCGCTTTACTTTAGAAACTCTTTCAATATTTAAAGCCTTTTTTCTTTTTCTCTTTAATGTAACAGCAGCTTCAAGGCTGCAGAAGCAGAACTGACTTTGAGATCCTTAAGAGCAATGCTATTTTCCTGCCAATACATACAAAAGGCCGTGCTCGGAAAAAGAAAAAACCCACAAAGGCGAGGCTGTGCTTTGCTTCAGAGTTTAAGAAAAAAGTTTGGACAAAGAACACACAGCCTAGTCTTCAGCCCAAGCTAAAATAAGATTGAATTTGGTGTGGGCACTTTTCAGGGCACAAGACCATAACTCCACACTTTTGTCCTCACCCGGGTCAAGGGAAGACCAGATGACCAGAGGGATCTATGTAGACAAAAAAACTCAAGCTTCTTGTAGGGATGCTATTATAAATAGAGTGAGAGATTTGCAATTCAGAAGAACATAGAGCCCATCCACCACCCACCCATAATTCAGTCGCCTTCCCCACCTATGACACGGTGCTTGGAGCCTGTGCCCCAGCCAGCATTGCAGAAAGGTACAGCTCTAGCTCTGTGATGCAGAAAAAATAATTTCACCTGGTGAAGCAGAAACATTTCACACCTCTATATCATTTTCATATGATGATCTCAAAGTTGGTGGACGTTTTGACATTTGGTTTTAAACCTCAAAACCTATTTTCAAGACAGGCAACTTATCACAGCGAGTCAGCAATGGAGAGGTGAACCCACATGAACTCCTAAACCACAGCACTGCCAGCACTTTGGCACACACCACTCTAATCCAACTAATTTCAAAGCCAATTTGTTTGCAACAATTATCTTTTGTGCTTTTGATCTTTTTATAAAGATCTTTTTATTGACAAGGGCAGAGCACACAGCTCAATTCAAGCATTAGGCTACAAAAATATTCATATCAAGTAGGAAAGACAAAACTGACGGTTATAAAGCTGAAGTGCGCGTAGCATGGGCAATAAAACAGGAGGTGCTCAAGGCCATTGTGCAGCGAGAAAACTATGACATAGCTGCCATCACGGAAATGTAGTATGATGACTCTCACAACTGAAGTGCTGCAATCAATAGTGCTGCTACCAACTTCTCAGAAGGGCTAGGTGAGGAAGAAGCAGCAGTGGGGTGGCCCTCTATGTTAGGGAGACATAGAAGTGCCTACAAATTAATGAAAGTGATGACAGGGTTGAATCCCTATGGGTAAGAATCAGGGGGAAGGCCAAGAAAGCTGATATCATGGTGGGAGTCTGCTACAGACCACCCAATGAGAATGAAGAGGTGAATGAAATACTCTATAAACAGTTGGAAGAGATTTCATTAGCACGACCCCTTGTTCTGATGGGGGACTTCCAACTTCCCAGATGGCTGCTGGAAATACAACACAGCAGAGAAAGAACAGTCTCAGAGGTTCCTGAAGTGTGTGGAAGATAACTTCCTGACACAGCTGGTGAGGGAGCCAAGGGGGGAAGGTGCCTTCCTGGATCTGCTGCTTGTGAACAGAGCAGGACTTGTGGGGAAAGTAGTGGTTGGAAGCCATCTTGGGCACAGGGATCATGAAATAACAGAGTTTGCAGTTCTTGGGGAAATAAAGATTGGGGTCAGTAAAACTGCCACCTTGGACTTCCAGAAGGCAGGCTTTGATGTGTTCAGGAGACTAACTGACTAAGTCCCTTGGGAGGCCATCCTGAAGGGTAACGGAGTGAAGGCAGGCTGGGCATACTTCAAGAAGGAAATCTTAAAGGCACAGGAGCAGCTGTCCCAGTGTGCCAAAAGATGAGGCAGCAGGGAAGAGACCAGCCTGGCTGAACAGAGAGCTTGGGCTGGAACTCAGGAATAAAAAAGGAGAGTTTATGGCCTTTGGAAGAGGTAACAGCCACTCAGGAGGACTACAAAGACATAGTGAGGCTATGTGGGGAGAAAATTAGGAGAGCCAGAGCCCAGTTAGAATTCAACCTGGCTACTGCTCTTAAAGACAATAAAAAATGACTATAAATACAGTAACAACAATAGGAGGTCTAGGGAGAAACTCCTTCCTTTATTGGATGCAGGGGGAAACCCAGTGACCAGGGATGAGGAAAAGGCTGAGGTGT
>JAAGNO010029958.1:0-28145 GCA_033439905.1 Ceryle rudis
ACTGTTGCCAGCAATGAAGGACTACTCCAGTGAAATCTGGATGTACAGGCAGGAAAAACACACACACACAAACAAACCATCAGTGCTTAGTTTTGGTATAAACTTAGAGGATCTTCATGTCTTTCTCTTTTTTTGTGCCTCTCTCCAGTTTCTGCTAAGGTGAAGACTGTCACCACTTTCATGTTACTCCTTGTCTTTTCACTGCCCACTGAAAGCATCTCCAAACTTATTAGTACAGATTATGAATTTGCCATGCACGCAACACTGCAAAAGCCAGATCAGCAAATTTGGTATTGCCATCTCCGTGGTAACAGGGCAAAAGAAGGAAGCTGGCATTTTGTACTGTGCCACAAAGTAACTTGCCTGTTCCACATGCACTGAAGGCAACAACTGAGCCTTGGGAAAGGCGGCAGCTTTTCAGCAATGGAAGGAAAGGCCAGGTGCTTGCACTCTGAAGGCTGCATGTGCTACCGACACAACACAAGAGCATAGCTGAAGGAGGTGAGTGTGTTATCTTCTGACAGTCTGTACGTGTAGTAACTCAGAAAATACTAACTTGCATTGGAAAGTAACATCAATAATCCTACAAAAGATGTGAAGCTACCAAGGTCTGTCCCTCTGCTGCAGTCAGACTCTCTTTTTTCAGTTAAAAGCCAGAAAAAATAGCCCAGGTTTAAAAGTATTTAGGCGTGAAGAAGAAAACGCACTAGTCACCCAGGGGGAAGTTTTGCTAACCCCAGATTTTATTTTTTTTTTTTTTTCCTCCACTGCAGAGTTAACCAAGACAACTGCCTATATAGTTCTTTCCAAACAGGAAACCCATTTCCTCCTTACTCCTCATGACTTGAGACAAGTAAGACTTTCAAACTTCTGCATGACCCTGTCTGTATGTACTGATGTGATGCGAAGCAGTCGGACAGCTGGGCTACTGTTAATATGCTGCACCACTTCCATGCATGGATGATCTCTGATTAGTCACCCCACAAAAATCAAATGCTGCCTAAGATCTCTGCTTACGGAGTACAGGAAATCTTGTTCATAACTCAAGTACACTTGCCTGTGTATTGAAGAAAAATGCTTCCCTGGAGTTCCGTAAAGTACTCCATAATACCCACTTCTAACCTTGATCAGTTCTGCTGCAAAACAGGCAGTGTTTCTGCAACTCCAATGAATGGTGTTAAGATGCCGTTGTATTCTGCCTGGTGGCATGTCATTTTGATGTCTGTGACAGTAGCAAACGTGGCTTGTTTGAATCTATTCAAGTCTCTCCTGATCATGCTTTATGAAATGTGAAGCTCCACTGTAGAAAATAGTTTAACATACACAACAAACCGAGGGAGTTAGCTGGAAGCCTAGAAGGAATCACTAGTATTTACAAATACGTGAGCCGTTCCATTTTTGAGACGTCGCTGACTGCGGCCACATACCTCTATGTACTCACATCCCTGCATCTCACTCCTTTTAAATCCTGCATCAAGACATACAAGCCTGCAACACCACGTATCCTCTGAATCCATTTAGAATCCCCATGGCCATTACTCGCAAAGTTATAAAATAATGTAGAAAATTCAGTCACTCAAGCTATTTCTTTCACACCAGTGGTCAACCTAGCTTTCAATTTTGAACACCTAATTCATTTGCACTTGTTTTCTTCTGATTTTCTTGTTGACCCATGAGAAGAATTTCTAATGAGCCTTTTGGTACTTTCTCAAGGAGATCATAAGAATCCTTATTCCCACCAAAAATCAATTGGATGTGGCTATCAAGTGCCCAAGAGGCAGATTTTAAGAAGCATTAGTGCATCTCCATGTGCAGATGGATTCTCAAGCTAGCCTGTTTACATTGACATCTTCCCACATTATGTAGCTGGAGTACAACTCTTTTTGAAAAAGTGACTTGGAAACACAAGTCATCTGCATGGCAGAAAATTTCATCGAAAGCTTCAGCTCAAGCCCATATCCTGACTATTTTGCCCTGGTTTTCAGTATGCTGTGCAGTATCTTCTTCAAGTACTGAGTGTCTTGGGTTGGTACGTATTCTGTGTAACACTAAATTTTACTCAGTGCATCCCATCTGAACTGGCACAGTATTAACTTCAATTACTCTAGTCCCTTAAAACCCAGAATGGATTGTTCCAGGTCTGATTCTCCTCAGGGCTTGTCCAAAGACAAACTCAAGATCAAAGAGAGGATGTTAGATCACTGGAATGGGCTGCCCAGATAGGTGGTGGAGGCCCCATCCCTGGAGTGATCCAAGGTCAGGCTTGCTAGGGCTCCGAGCAACCTGCCCTAGGTAGAGATGTCCCTGCTTGTGTAATGAGGTTGGACCAGATGACCTTTAGAGGTCCCTTCCAGCCTAAAACATTCTATGATTCTATGTTTCAGATCAACACACTAGCTGCTGAGTCCCTATGGTGCTCTCACAGTTGATGTGTTAAGCCACCAGTGATGTGCTCTAGATCCTACACTCTGTTCTGTTCAGTCTCCACCATTTGAGACTGGGAAGTGATGTGGGAAGGGTTATGTGGGCACAGACAAAAAGGGAAAAGATAAGGGAACTTTAAAGACTGAAGAGAGCACAGGCTTTGTTTTCTTTCATGAGGGAAGTGATACTTACACTTCCCTCCCCACCCAGTCCTTGAAAGGGCTCTGTCAGCCCTTTTTTTCTTCCCATGGCTTGAGTGTCCTGTCCTTGCTGTCTCACCCTTTTATTCCTGGTAAAAATACCTCCAGGCCCCTGGATGTGGGCTAGCCCTCAGCTGATCTCCATCTAGTGGACTGCAATTAAAGGATAAGTAAATCTTTTTCTGGAAAGGTTTAAGAGACAGTATTAAGATCATATTGCACTAATTGTTTAAGAGGAAGTAAGAGTGTAGTGTATGGAAGAGTTAAACTGTATTGTAATAAGCTGAAATGAGTCTCCATAGTACTTCTGTCCAGCTATTTAACTTCTATGAAGATAATGGCTACAGAAAAACAAGAGTTCAGATCAGGCAAGAGCAAATATTCACTCCATAGAAAAGTTTTCCAACTAGTTGGAAGCCAGACTTGACCAGTCACCTTGGCAATCAACAGGAGAAAGAGCAAGGAGAGCAGAGATGCTGCAGAGGTCAGGAAGGCACTCCATTTCATAGTTTGTGACACCTCAGATAAATACATACTACATGTCTCCCTGCCTGCTGAACTGTTAAGCTACCTAATGCTACTGCAGGCCTTAGTACAAACCATCCATCAAACAGCGAGTAAAAAATCTAGCTACTGAACTCCTGAGCTTCTGGTTAAAGAGATCTCCTTGGCTCAAGGAGACAACCTTCTCTCTACATACAGAGACATTATTAGGGAGTCACCACCCCTCTTAGTCATGCCGGTCCCCTGCCTAGTCTGGGAAGCAGGATCGATGGGCCAGGCCAGGATGTTTGTTGCTGGTGACAGCAGCCTCCCTGCATCCCTGACAGTTCAATTTTGGAAAAAAGAAAATGTCTTTACACACTGCAACTTGAAAGCTGCAAGCCGTGTTGGCACTGCCATTTATTCCTCTGAGTATTGCATGGGAGGAATAAGAACACAAAGAATTCACTAGGTCTCTAAGGAGTTCAAAGTTCCTTTTCCTGCTGAGGAGAAACAACAACATTCCAGACTTTCATCCAAATGTCATCCCTGCTCATTAAGATTCTCATCCAAAGCTCATTCAAAGCAAGCAAAATTATGTATATGGATGTCCTTTAGAGGATGCCTGAAGTATTACTTGGGTTCTTGTCACAAATTGTGACATCTTTTCACAATTTCACAATCTTTTCCATCTTTTGTAGGATTATTGATGTTACTTTCTCTGAACCATGGGCTGAAAATGTCTTTAATTCTGTCTTGACTTTTTTGTTTGTTTGTTTCTGGGGTTTTTTTTTGTTTGGTTGGTTGGGTTTTTTTAAGAGCTAATCAAAACCATTACAGAAGTCTTTCAGCAGGCTTTGAAATCAAATCTTTAACTGTGATCAGAAAGTGCTACTCCATCGTTATCTTTGAACGTTGACTTTTTAGGCTACCCTTATCTGTAGATTGCTTTTAGGACAGGAAATGTGCCAACAGTTGTACTAAGAAAAGCAAAGTAAGAGCAAACAGGTCTCCTATAAAAAGGTTTGAATCTTTCAGTAGTTGTATCTCAAGATGCCTTTCTTAGCAGAGCCCTTAGTAAAAACTGCACAAAGAAACCAAAGCCTTCACCTTGGCAAAGCTCCGTTTACCACAATCAGTACTCCAAGGCCATTTTTACTGAAGATGTCACAAGCTACAAATGAGATACTCCACAATGGATATAATGCCTCACTATAGCCAAAAGCTAGCACAGAGACAAAGCCTCAATGCACTAAACATTAGATTTCACAGCATCTGTCTTCTCATGTCTTTTTGACACTTACCTCTGCTTCCTGCTGGGAGTAGCAACCACGTCTTCCTCTGCCTCCTCTTCTCCTCACTTTCCTTCATAATCTCTTCTCACGGGCTGGGAGGAAGGCCCCCTTTCTTCTGGATCAAAAACCTGGCAACCACATTGACTTAGCGCTGCTGCCATCCTGCTCCTTCCGAATCACACATCTGGAAAGTGGTGCTTATTATACAGTTAGTAAACCACGTGGAGATCGGACAGGGAACATAAATCGGGGCTTACCTTGAACGGGTCCAAAAGCCAGATTAATTTTATATCATTTCCCATTTATTAGAAATGCTGAACTGGCACACCCAGGTTAGGCTGGGGTGTCCCATAGGTGGAGGAACGGTGACATCCCGTGGCAAGAGTGGGAAATGGCACGCTAACGGTTACTGATTCTAAATCGATTCATTTGGGCATTTCCTGATATCGAAGCCTCAACAGTGCTTTTAATGCTATAATTTTGTTTCCTACAACTTACTTTTTTTTTTTTTTTTCCTTTAATAACTAGGAAAAAAAACCTGCCACGAAGCATCAAGTGCATCCAGTACCACAATTCGGCCACTGCTAGCAAATTAAGAGCAGAAGAGGATCGTTTACATAATTAAGCTTAAAGCCAGAAGGATGACATCTTGCCAGGGGTTTCACCAATCCTCGTGGACTGCAAGGGAAAAATCCCATTAAAGAAACCCAGGTCCCTCTCAGACTTTGGGGGACAGAAAGAAGACACACTAGAGAGACTCACCATCTGTTTAGCTCGACTTCTTTGCTTTCTCCTTCTGAGTGCTGTCTTTCCACAGCCTTCTTCACTTTTTCAGCTCCTCAGCTAGGTCTCCCGTTTTCTTGTCCAGACCACTTCAGTTCTGCTCTAGGGGCTGCTCACCCTGTCTCTCCCTCCTCCTGCACACTGGTTCTCTACAACTCCGCCCTGCTACTAGCTTTTCTTTGCTCAGCCAGACAAGTTTTTCCTCTAAAACCACACTTTCACATCCGATCCATCTTCTTCTTGTCCTGCTACTGCTCTGCTCTCAACTAATGCCTAATCCTACACTCCCCGTCTCAATTTTCCACTTCTCTTTGTCCTATTTTACAATTAAAATACTTCAGCAAGTCATTGCAGCATAACAAGCCCGTCAACAGAGTAGCAGTAATTCATCTTGCAGCAAATTACACTTTCTTATCTCAAGGTTAATCTGAGGTAAAATGCATTCGGCCCAACCTCTTTCACGGGCAGCTAAACTAGTGCCCTTGACTGAAATTTTGCAACACGCTAAGCACTGGCACAGAGTTGGTCCACTCAGTCACTGCACTGTAACTCACAAAGGTGTGGACAGTTTACTCATATCTGAGGACCTGGTATCCCCTCAGAGACAAGTGGATATAAAAAAGAAAATAATCACTACATAAACAGCACCCCAGCTCAGCTACAGAAGAAAAACAAAAACAAAACCAAAAACCAAACAACAAAACAAAAAAAAACCAAAACCAAACCAACCCCCCCCAATCATACTATGGCCTGCAGCTCTGTGGAGAGAGCCCACCAGGCAATTTCTTTGAAAACTGTAGCTAAGAAATGGGAATCTTTCTTTGACTGCTTACAGCTTGGTTGCCTTCAGCTCACTTTCACCAGAGCAACAGGCTGTGTCCTTGCTACGGACAGACTGACCCACCAGATAAACTTTGAGTCGCTTTTCTAAAGGGCAGGTCAAAGACAAGATTGTCAGAGTTTACTGCCTCGGATCAAACATTTTCTCAGAGCCTTTCATGCTTTGGGATCTTTTCCTTTGGAATGGCTGATCTGCATTAAAAAAACCCCACCACAAAACCAGCCCAGTTCAGGCCAAACCTCACCACTTCACCATTGCAATACATTCCACAGCACACACCAGCGTGCCAGGGACCCTGGTTTGGTTTCATTCCAGCTGGAAGTCCAAAGGAATATGAAAACTTCGGGTAAAAAACATTGAGGACAGTAATAATCAACAGATCTTTTAACACTTGTAAGGCCATTCACTGTCCCCATCTCTAATTCACAGAGATTTCTTAGAAATGTTAGTTAAAAATAAACCAGTATTTCACATACCCCGCCCCTTAATCTAATCTAAACAAGCTCCATGAACCTGAACCTTGATCTTTTTAGCTCAGTCACATATATACCTCTCACCTCCCGTGAGCGAGTACTAGTCTTCAGGCAGCTATGCAGTAACCTGAAAACACTGATCTCTTCTTTTCAGACAGGTTAGTTTTCAGACAGCCTTTCAGCTGCCAGCACCAACAACAGATCAGAGGCAGTGGCATCAGGCAGCTCGTAGTGAATAATGAAGAAAAATGGCAACATCTTTTTTTTTTTTTTAATTAATAAATATAAATTAACAATAAAAAATAATTCTATTTAATTTAATGTGATTAAGGTTAATAGTGGGACTGCCCCTTTCTGATCTTCCACAACTCCACGGAGTACACATCTGTTAGGCTATGCCCTGGCATTTTGTTGTACTCTGTCAAGAAGTCGCGTAATTGCTCTGTTGTTCCTTCTCTAACCTGGTTTCCATCTGGTTTCTTTCCTCATCAGAAAAACAAAACTCCAGGCCACCTGTATCCAGTCATCTCTTAAAACCTTAAAGTGCAAAAATGTGAGAAGGTAGAGCCAACAAAGAATCATTTTTTTGACCAAAGCACAGTTTATTACGCACCTCGTTACCTCAAGGCAGATGTCCAGCATGGAAAAAAAAATTCAGCATAGGAACTATGAAATTCTAAAGAAATAAGATACAAAAAAGGAAAACTGAACTTGACAACTCCACTAAAAAATGATTTTTTGCTGCCTCGGTCAGTCATTATAATACAGTAGCACGTTGTGAAGCTCATTAGTAAAATGAGGGCCTTTACATCCTGCTGGGTATCTTTAGGACACGGATCAATTCATTACAGAAAGCAGTATCCTACAGATGTCAGTCAGCAGCAAAGCTGTAACAGCATCTCTTAGTTCAGATCCACATCTGAGTTTTCAACTGATCCATCTTCAACAGCTTACCCTAAGAAAGTCGTAATTGTTTCAAAAGAATTGGTGGGCCTTTCAGAAAGCAAACCAGCATTCAAAGTTGATTTCAACATCTACATGTATGTAAAATGGTAGAAACAGGCAATTTGGAACCACAATACTGATATTATTTTCCTGGAACGAAGCACCGAGCAGCCAAAATTTCAGGTCAGATGTAGCAAGCTGTGAATAATTCTTTGGTATACAGTTTTATACACAAAACAACACAAGTGACCTGCTTCAAAATTACAGACAGAGGAGAGGGTCCATTCGCAGTTCCGCTGCTTCTTACGTCCTACTCCAAAAGTCTTAGCAGCATTGCCTCCAAATCTCCTTAGGTTTACAAAACCATTAGCCCTTCCTGATAAACAACATGAAGCTTCCAACTTTCCTCACAGAATATGCCAGCCTCCTCCTTACAAAAAAACCAAAACAAAACAAATCAATGCTTTGCAAAGCGTAATGTTTATTTGTAATGCTTTGTGCAGGTCTCTTCAGATGCTTTACAAATGCAAAAATGCCTGTTGCCTCTCCAGACAATACACACCAAGCCTATTTTTGACACTTTAAGGCTGCTGAAGTTCAAAGCAGTAACAAGCAATGCTAGGAATATCCAGGCTTGAATCCAGTCCTCAACTGTAATTGCTAAACCAATTTTCTTGAGCACTAAGTGAGGTTCCAGGGGAACTGAAGAGCATCACATAAAATAACTTTAGCAAGAGCTGTTGAAAAGCAAAAAAATCATAGTATAGTTTGGGTTAGAAGGGACCTGGAAGATAATCTAGTTCTACCCCCTGCCACATGCAGGGACACCTTCCACAGGTTGCTCAAACCCCACCCCACCAAGCCTTGAACAGTTAGAAGGATGGGGCATCTACAGCCCCTTTGGGCAGCCTGTGCCGCTGTCTCACCACCCTCACCGTGAAGAATTTATTCCTTACATCTAATCTAAATCTACCCTCGTATAAGTTTACCCTTCACCTAGGCCCTGTCCTCCTCAAACTACAGCCCAGCCACCCCCATGCCCATTTCCCCGCAGCCCACAACACGTGGTCAGCAGCAGGGAAGTGAGCCCTGCAGCGGTGGTGGGCAACTCCCCCACCTTCTACGACGGACTGGGCCAGCACTGGATCCCCCTCGCCACCTCAGATTCCCACCCGCGCCACTGCTGCTCTCCCGGAGGCTCCTTCCCTGCCCCGCCTGCGGCAGCCCAAAATGGAGGCGGGTGGGCCTCAGCACCTTACAGGCCTTAGCGCTCTCCAGAAATCCAGCCCCACAGGGGAGAGGCAACCCCCAGACACGGGGCTCTGGAGGGTGCTACTGAAAACTGTGGGAGAGAACCCGAGGGCCGGACTAGACCCTCCCGGTTCCCCGGAAAAATCCCGAGCTACCGCCCCAGGGAAGGGCGGCGCCTCCTCCCCCCCGCGACCCCGCCCCTGCTGCCCCGTCCCGCCCGCCGGCGGTCGCCATGGGAACGGCAGCCGGAGGCGCCATGAGCCGCACGGTCACCAGCGTTGTGCGGTCCTCGCTTCTCGGGGACGGCCAAATGGCTCCCGCCCGGAACTCCGACTGCCCCTACGGTACCGGGCCTGGCCTGGAGGGACCGCGTCCTCCCCGCGCCCCCTGCAGCTCCCGGTGCGGCGGGACCGGTGCGGCCAGGCCTGACGCCTTCCGCGGGGCGGGAAGCCGCGTCCAGCGGGGCCGGGCCGGGCCCGGGGAGTGAAGGTGCTGGGTGTGGGGGGGCCGGTGTGCGAGTCGTGATGGTTTCTCTGAGCCTCTCCTGGCTGGCCGGCAGCCCTGCAATACTAGGTGCACGGTCAGAGCTGGCCCAGGGGCTGTCAGTGAGCCACCGGCAAGGAGCAGGGAAGGCAGGTGTAAAGTGTGAGTCCGAGTGCCGACCCAGGAGCAGGGCAGAGCCACACGTTGGTAAAGCTTCGGGTTTGGCAGCAGTGACAAGGCTTGGGACAATTGGTGAGCTGGAGGAAAGCCAGGACCAGCTCTACATCTCAGAGGGAAGCATCATGTACGGTGTGGTATTTCCACCGGTTACAGGTGCACCGTGCTTTCTTTTCTTTTCTGTTTCATGTCTTCATTTTCTATTCAAGTTGTCAGTGTTTCTAAAGAATATAGATTTTTCTTTAGTCATGTGCTTGTTCCACAGAACAGTTGTGTTTCAGCTCTGAGGCTCATTTGTGCGATGGTGGAATTTCTTTGTTTTTGTTTTCTTGCTTGTTTCATACCCCCTCGCTTACGGACAGACTTTAAAATACCAAAGTAGAGCCTGATGAGTCATGCTGATTCCTCAAATATGTTACTAGTTCCATTTATTCACTTACCTTTCAGACCCTCTGTACACACTATCAAGTGAGAAGGACCATCCAAAGTCTAATGTCCATGTTCAGCTCAGTGATAAAATGGTAGGTGTTGGCCAAAGATCGCTCACACGTGCACCTTCTATTTCTGTGTTTACTCATGCACGTGGGTAGAAACTGTCTCACTTTTACACTGCTCCCTTAAAACAGCAAAATACAAAGCAAGCGAAGCAGTTTTATCTAAAACAAGGCTTAACATAGGGAGTAACTGTGATTGCTGGCCTAGGATGACTCTGTAGCAGCAGCCTAGAAATGCCCCTTTTCATGTCCGAAGTACTTGCCTAAATTGCATGTCAGCATTTTTAAAAGACTATCTCCAAATGCTGTTAACAATAGCTTGTGTATGTTACTAGGATCTAATAAAAGAACTGGACAGTTGCTGGGCTGTTGTTCGAGCAGAGCTGTTAAAAAGCCTTACTTCACACGGTGTCTTCTCGCTTACCTGGGGATATACTTAGCCCTGCAGCTCAAGGGAGCATACTTAGTTTAAAATGAACTAGGTGGCAACAACTAAGCAGTCTGTAAAAGCAAATCCCTCCTGATTCTTCATACTAGGTTAGCGCAATTGTAACTTCCTAGCTAAGCCCTTCGCTAGTTAGCTCATGCTTAGCTCCCTGCTGTCTGCTTCCCTGCTATCAGTATTCACCCTAGCTCATTTAAAACCAGCTAGGGCATGTGTGTGGGAGTTGCAGTCACATCTTTAGACAGCAGCGATTGATGGCTGGACAGGCTGGGTATAGGTAGAATGCCAAAGGAAAACAGACTTGGTACAACTGCACGACAAAGTGGATTTTAAACAAAGGGTCCTCCTATGCGCTTGACTGAGCCTGCGAGGCAGGTATTTTGAACTCTGAAGCTCTGTTGCTGTACAAGTGAGGAGAAAATCCCTGAGCAGCTTTCCAACAGTGGAATCAGGAAACATATTTTTGAAGAATATTTCTGTACATCTCTTACCCTATTATCTCAGACTCTTTCTTCTATCTACATGAAGAAGATGTGTGTTTGCCTGCCTCTCTGTAGAGACACATACACACAGAGCTGGACACATCGCCTGTCACCACAGAGATCCTTGCAACAATGGGGCTGTGTTAACAGTTCAGGCCAGACAAAGTAAGCAGGCATACTGTCACTACCGGTGTCACGTCGTAGGTGCAGTTTTGCGGGTGGGTATGGTTACAGACTCTGACCTGCATAAAACACGTTTGAAGCATATGTGCCTAATGTGCAATGCAAAACAATACAACTTTGAATTCTTAATCTATAGCATCACAAAATGGGGTGGACAGGGGTTGTAATAATATTAGTTTATGGGGTTGTCCAAACTGTTGGAAGATGACCTCCCTTTGAAGAGAAATGAAACAGAAATGCGGTCTCATGCACAGCGGGCAGCTGCTCATATGGGGTGCCTAGATCTTCATCACCTGACACTCTTTTACACTCCAGTGAGTTAGTGTACTTGAAATGTCACCCTTGCCCTATATGCATCTGAGTTAGCACTCTCTGAAATGAAAAGGGCGATTCACAATTCAAATTTGATTTCAGGCTTTACAGAAGCTCAAGCCAATATAGCTACATCACTTAAACTTGAGTCACGATTGCAAAGATTTATTGGCGACCATAAATTTAGAGATTTAAGGCATAGCTACCCAGGGAAATTAGTGCTTAGAAGGAAGGGTGTGGGTTTTTAATGTGATCATTTTTGTGTGCTAACTCCCATTGAGACATTTTTAACACATGCTAAAATTGTTACAGTAAAAAATAATGTAACTTTACGCTGTAAGTGGGATATGTTACTTCATTTCTAGAGTACACAAAATAGGAGGGAGTTACGTGGGGTAATGTGCTAGAAGTTCACAGTACTGCATATTCACAGCTACTGCACACTAACTTCTTTATGTAACAAACTGTTTAGACCCTTCCATTTATATATAAGTTTAGACACTGGAAAACAGCCAGAAGACATATCTGTGCATCTGCTGCTAGTCTGGTATTCTTCACATCTTGAGAAGTACCATCTAACCAGCTGACATCATTAGCATATGTATGCCTTCTTTCCCCATCCCAAATGTGCAGTCCTGTAAATCATGGCAAGCTGAAATTCTGATCTCTTTAATGCTGTTTGAAATCCCTAAATCACTGCCTCTTTTTTTTTTTTCTTTTTTTTTTTTTGTGTCCACGCAAACATCAGGTAAAGGCACCAATGTTCGGGAGTCTGTTTAGTAGTTTGATCCATTTCCCAGGCTACAGTCTGTGCTTGGAGGGCAAAGATCCAGTGCCTCCATTTATTGACCGAAGATGGAGAGGGAGGGCTCAGCAGCGCCTGGAGGCTCTTCAGCAGCTTGCTGCGTAAGTGTTCTACGATTGCAGAATTTAAAACAAACATACAAACAAAACCAACACAAATCCATGCACGCTGAAGAGGAGATGACTGCAATTTTCTCCTACTTATATTTCCCTTGAAATTAAGAGATTGCAGCTGCTGTGGAGTATGGTTGACCATCTGTTTCTTACAGGGTGGATGTTGCACATTCCTTCATCCCTGTGCTATCTGCTTTACAGCGGTTGCTGGGGAAGAGTTATGTCAATCTCTTATAGATCAGATAAGTTATGAAGACTTCAGTGACTCATGTGTGTTACGTCAGTGGGAGCTGTTTCCTCCTAGTCCCATGCAGTTGCAGTTGGTTGGGTTGCCTTTGCTGGGCATTCAGGGGTGTATGGGGCCTGACCTGGGGCACCACATTTTCAATGCAGGAGTTTCTTAGTTGAAGTTTCTCCTGGCATGACAATCTGGGCTTCTGATTCAGCAAATATTTAACACCGACACCCCCCCCATGTTTCTGTGTTTTGACACACTGTGCATGTTTTGGAGTCCTCTTGTTGCATTCAAGACTGCAGGCATCAGCTTAGGTAGATGTTTTCATAGTCTTTTTGCTGCATTAACAAGGTAACTTTAGATTGTTGACTTTTCTGAGTTCTACCACATGCCAGACAGTAATCAAAGGTGTTTAAGGGTGATACAGCAGATGTCACACCTGATTTTGTTCAGTTTTGAAAGAATATTCTAATTTCTGTAATAAAATAAGAATTTTGAAGACTTCTTTTTTATTTATTGTTATTATTTTCAGCAATTCAAACTGTTGCCAGCACCTAAGAAGCTTGGTGTCTTCTTATATTTTGCCTGTTAATCTGTAACAAGAACTTCATTTGATGCCTGAGCTGCTTTAAAAATGATTTACATTTCAACATGTCTTTGCAAAATGTCTTGCAATTAACAACAAAATGAGAAATACATCCCCTCTGTTTCAACCTGCACTGATTGACAGTGTTGCTGATACAGACGATAGAATATTTCCCAGCTGTCTTCTCAGTAGTTGCATTGCCTCTGCAAGGTTACCAGGAATAAATGCTCATTTATTTCAGCAAAGTCAGCAAATATAACTCAAGGGCATGCAAGAGGCAGGATCTGTGGAATAAAAGGGGCTATTTCACTGGGTTCCCATTGTGCCTATAACTATACCATAATAGGATGAACAGCTTATGCTAATAAAGTTAGATCATAAGAATAAGTGCCCACCTGTGCTGAATGAAACACAAATCCATCTGGATGGAGCAACAGTCTGCTGTGTAAAGAGTCAGCTAGTGGAACTGGCCATCAGCTCAATTAACTCATTTGAATTACAAACACAACTTCCCAATAATAGGTTGATTAGCGCTGAGCAAGTATCTCAGGTTACCGCACTGCATCTCCAAACATTCCCCTTTCTTTTGTTATGTGATATGACTGAAAGCACTGGGAAGAGACGACTTGAAACTTACCTCGGCAGCAAATTGTATGTCAGGGAGGTTAATGAAGCAGCTCTCTATAGGCTTTGCTGTAGTGGGTAACCATGCTGTGGCTCCCCAAGTTCCACAGCGCAGTTTGCAGGGCCTAGATGAGGTCTTTGAAGGCAGCTGACGTCAGCATGCAATCCTCTGGTTTGATCCCAGCTGTTGAGCAATGTTAGGTACTGTTAATTGTATCTCTGTAAATGTACCTCTGTATTTAAAATTAGGCAGCAGCCGCCAACTCCAGCACCCACAATCCCATATGTCTGAGGTCAGGATTCTTAGAAGTTACTAAACATGGTCTTACAAAAACCGTGACCTTCAGAACTTGTCATATGTATAGCTTAAGGAAATTACTTACCTTAATGGCAGGATATAGTTTTGGGTTTTGTTTTTTTAAAGAACTTATGTTACTTGTCCTCAACCACCTTGCAGGTTGAGAAGAGTAAGACTGGAGTACAAAGTGGTTGTGAAATCAAATACCAGTCCTGATGCATAGCTTTCAAAGGAGTCACTTCTGTCCATTCTCTCACCAGCTGCCTTAATGAGGTCTACCTCATGGTCTTCCAAAGTTTTAAAATAAAGAAAATCCTCCAAGATGTCACAGTGGAAAATTTAAACAGTCTGCCTACTTTAAATTTAAAATGAGTGGAAAAAATGAAGAAAGACTGTTCTTGCAAAATACCTTCTTGTTCCAGCATAGGTTTAGAAACATTCACAGGCATCTTAATTTTTCTCCATTATTGGAGAACTCAAGCTGCTGGTTCTAAAATTTTCTATATTTGCTCAAAATCTCTTTACCCACTTTTAAAAGGTAGGAAGTGATAGTCTGTCCCGTTGTTCATTCTACTCCTTTACACATATTTTCTGGAAATTGCAAGTTTTTCACTCTTAAGGAAATGAGCTTGTTCCTCACACCCTCAAAAAAAGTAGTTAAGTTTACAAGGTGAGGCATTTCCAGGTGTCCAATCCTTTTCATGACAAGCACAGAAGAAAAATTTTATTAAAAGCAGCAAATGACCATTCCTTGCCCACACGTAGTAAGAAATACACATGAAGTGTCAAACTGTTTTGCTGTGTATGTAGGTATGAAGAAAGCAAAATATAGTTGCTTGTGTAAGTACTTTGTGGAATTTGTAGTGTTTCATTGTGCAACCAGGAAAGTAGAAAGAGAGATTTAAAAAAAAAAGGGAAAAAAGCATAAGAAAAAAAGCTCAGAACTGCTCTGAATGTACTTCTTAAATAGTATCCTGTCCTTGACTTTTAGAGCTCAATCTTCTCTTCATATGCCTCCAACTGTGTATGAAGACCCTGAAGTTAGCGGAAGGAATCGCTACAAATATTTTGCACGGTAAGGAACAAACTGATTTGAAAGAGAGTTCAGAAGCTTGCTCTTGTGCAGTTTAAAGAGCACCTAAGTAAATACTAGAGCTTTATTTTTTTTTTTCTGTCTGTTCTGTCAGTTATTTGATAACTGCTAGGAAAATCTAAATAGTAACCAAATCTTAAATCACATGGTCTTTTTAAATTCACTCTATGTCAGAATTTTCAGGTAATGAGTTACCATATAATCAAAGGTACCAGGCATTCTATACTTAATAATTATTTATAGAACTCTTTGTGCCCTAGATCCTCTTACACAAAGGAAGAAGATGCTCATGAAGTCATTGTGGTTCTCCAGACATCTCTAAAGGTGTCTTCTTAAGAAGGAACCTTTTAACTCCCAGTTTCTGCCAGGAACAGAAAGGGAGTGGAGGGAATCTTTGATTAACTTTTCATCAATGTTCTTATTGCAGTACTTCTCTGCTCCTTCCAGAATGACACTGCAGGTCAGCCATGGACTCAAGATCTGAACCAACAGCTAGTATACAAACATTCTCAACTTAGTTGCATATATTTTGAAATGCATTCACTATTACAGTCAGCAGCTATTGGCCAATATGTCCACTTTAAATATTAAAAAAAAAAAAAAGCCATGTTTACTACATTGAAGTTATTTATGCCTCCTTTAACAAGAATAAAAAAAGGACAAAGATGATGTTATCTTCTGTATTTTGAAATTAAGCTTTAAATTCTCTCAAAGACTAAGGGAAATTTATAGTGAACTGCAATATGTAAACTGCAAGAGTGCTTAAGAAGGAATTATTAATGTGTCATTCAGTCCACATCATTTTCAAGATACTTGATAAAATAGCGCAGAAAAGGAAACAATTGAATTAGGTAAGTCCAAAACAGCTTGGCTTACCAACTGATGGTTGGAATTCATTTCAGGACTTCAAGAAGTAATTAAAAAAAATCTCTCTCAAAAGTTCAAAGAGAAAAAAGTAAACTCATTAGTGAACCATACAGAATATCTTGTGAGTATACTCAAAACTAACTTCTTGTAATTATTGTCTTGTTTTGCAGTTCCACTTTCTACTTTGACAGAAGAATAACAATCCTACTGGTGAAACTTTCCCTGTTACTCCTTAGCTGTGAAAGAATTCTTTAAAATTCAGGCACAATTCTTAAACGTGCAACTACTGAACCCAAGTTGTGAAAAACTGGTGCAGTTCCACCGAAATTAATGGCCTGTAGTTTTTCTAAACTGTAATGATCTTTCATCTTGTGGTTGTTGTCTTACATCTGCATTCTCTCTTTTCAGACCTCTCATCCCTTTACATAAGCTACTTCCACAAAATGTTACTTACTTAATGGCAAAGTAAGTAGTGAGTTCTGGAACATTACTGTGGGTAATGGGTCATATCTCACCAGAAAAGACTGGGAAACTATTTAGCTGGTGACCAATATTTTTTATAATGAAACACCAAGAAAAACTTGTTAAGAGGTGAGGGTTTGTTCACCATTGAGAATTCCTGAGCAAAGAGGTGACTGACTTTCAGAGTTTGCTTGCCATATCTAAGTAGCGCTTTGTGGGTAAAGAACATGTGCCTCAAATGTGTTATGATTATGAGGCCCGAAACAGAAAGACGAGTGTCTTTGAATCCTAGAAGAGATACTGATGCAAAGAAGATTCTCCAGTACAGCAGCATTGTTGACAAATCTTTTGATAATTTATTAAAATCCCTGACAGTTTAAATACTGTTCAGTGGTGTAGGGCATCCATGAAGTAGTCTAATGTGGTTTTCACTGGGGATCAAATTTTGAGAGGACATGAGGAGATTCATTTCCTAGTAGAGTCAATGGAAGTTGCACATGCTGACATAAGTGAATTTATGTTCTGGAACTGTTGGAAAGACAAACATGTAAGCTAAACTGGAGCAGTCCTACTTCACTCAACCATTAGTTACTCTTTGTGCCCATTAAAAGCTATGCTTTAGAATGGATACATAGGGAAGATTTGCATGTAATAGCTCGTGAGAGCTAAAATCAGATGATTTCAGGATTGCCTACCTAAGTACCTAAGGAGGGAGGTTTCAGAGTACTCGGTGCAGCCAATCTGCTTTTACTAAAGACAATGGAATTAACATATTGGGAGCAATGTTAAAACACATTTGGATATCCTACCTTTAATTCAGTGTTGTGGTTTTGTTTTGTTTTTTAATGAATTTGACAAATGTTCTTCCATCTTGCCTCTCTTTTTAGGACAGAGCCCTATACCCATTCAGCTACAAGAGACAGGGAGGTCTCTGGTCCCAAGTTACGAACTTTGGGCACACAGACAGATTACAGGGACGGGGAAGCCCAGACAGATCCCTATTCCCCTGAATATGTAATTCCCAGTGGCTCAGTCCCTGAACTTCTGACACTTGCTACACTCACTTGGGGTGAGTTGTGAAATCAAGATAAATGATAATAATCATGTGGCCTCTTTAGTAGTCAGGTTTTTTTTCCAATGTCAGGTTTCAAGTCTATTGCCAGCTTTGGCAGCCCATTCTTCCTTTGGGACACATTATTTTCTCTATCTCCAAAATAAGTACAATATTTTGCTACTTAATAGCACCATTTTGGGGCATTTCATAAAAAGTTTTGAGATCATGCAATATAAAAAGACCACATGTTTTACAAGTGCTAACTAGGAGTAGCTTTTCCATTTACCTACTGTTCTTCATCTGTTCTGAGTTAGACCAGTAAAAAAAACAGTATAAACACCGCAGCCCCAGAATATACCTAGTGTACCACCTGCAATAATGATGGACACTGGACATGCTGAAAAAAGTGCTCTTTATCAGAAAGTGTCTTGAAAACCTTTTCCTCCGTTGCAGCCTGCAGTAGAGAAGTGCTAGTGTTGCCAGCTAAGGTGTAACAAATGCAGGTCCTACCATTCCTCATACTGTAGAATTTTACTGGCCTTAGAAGTATTTTCTTCTGGCTATTGACAGTTCTGCTTGTGTTTAACATATCCAGCCCTCTAATAGTTTTTGGTAGTGGTTATTCACTGTATTCACCATTCTCCTAAAGAGCTACCGTTTCTTATCCCTGTAAGGTCGGGGGCTACCAGCAGGACTAGCCGAGGTGGAGATGATTGAACGCGCCCGGGAAAAACGTGCATGGGAAGCAACTCTTCCAGCCATGGACAGTGCCTCACAAATCGCAAAGAGGAGGAAAATGATGGATGATATGGAGAGGAAGGAGTGGGCCTTTAGAGAACAGGAAATAGAAAAGTAGGACTCCAGTTATGCTCTTTGTTTCTTTTAATAACTGCCTGAATAGACAAGGCACAAGAAGGTTTATGGGCTTGGCTGAGGGTACAAGCCTTTTATTTCTGTGAAAATCCCCTGATTTTGGGAAGGGATATTTTTGTTAAATTTAATGTAAGAGTCTGTTACCACAACACTTTTCACCAGTGCTAAACTCACTTTTTAAAATGCAAGATTAAGTATGAGATAGGCAATATGAACTATGCGTAGTCATTTGGTATGTAGGACCCGATTATGACAGCACTGCACAGAACACTGCAGAGTACAGTAGGTCATACCTGGCCTTTTCTTTCCTTGCAGGTTGCAGGCAGTCCGACTAGAAGTCTTAAAGAAGCTGCTGCAGAGGCGAGAGGAGAATCAGAATGAGCTGGATGCCAAGCGCTTGGATGATCACTGGCAAAATCACCAGAAGGCTAAAGAAGAGAAATTCAAAAAGATTCAGCATGACTTTGCACTGAGTAAGTTTGAATAGCAGAGAGTGAACAGTAGGAGACTTAGTTTTCAGCCAAGCCATTTCTATTTTCACAAGGTTGCAGTTTTTATTCAAGATGAAACAGGTTGCAGTCACAAGATAGATATGCATGGCCAGCATTTGTTCTTGTCAAACAGGTCATGTGTTTATAGGAACTAGTAAAAGCTCTTGTGAATTTCCAAAGATACGGCATTATTAGAACTATTTGTGTGAAGAACCTTCTCACATTTCTATTTCCTTTTCAGTGCTCAGGAAACTGATAGCTAACAGGAAGAATGTGATGGGGAAGCTGGAGAGACGAGACATCATCAAAGAGTATACTGACTTTGCATCACAAACGTACGCTCCTTTGTCTAGAACTGGTTATTTTCCAGACAACCATTCTGAACGCTATGTGGTAAAAAACTTCTATCTAGACACTTTTGCAGGTGAGGCATTTTGGAAGTCTTAGTTTGTATGAGTTACTTACTTCAAATATTAACAAAACTCAAATGTCTTTTCCCACCACTTGTTGTTACTTAATCACTGTTTGTATTTCTTAGGACTGTGTGAACTGGAAGCATCTCTCCCAGATTCTGTCACCCAGGTCAAGATTAAAGCTCCAAAACCTAAGTACACTGCCACTAAGACTGGATTTATTAAAAGATCAGCAAAGCTAGAGGTGGATTTGGCAAAAGTTCACCAGGTATGGAGCTGCGTCCAGCAGCATGTCAGTTCCTCTTAGAGGAACTTAGAGCTGCTTAGAAATCCAATTGGGAAAAACACATGTAAATTGTCTCCTAATTTCTTGTGCTAAACTCATATTTTCTGTAAGACAGCTTCAAGGACAGGATGGTTCAAACATTCAGGCTATTGCAGGCATGACCAGTACCGCTCTGGTACTCAGTTCATCAGTACTCTCTCTCCCTAATATCTATGCTCCTGCTCTAACCCTACAGAATACAGGCATAGCTGCTTCTGTCTTCCTACAGATCAGGTATTTGGATCGGATCATATTATGTCAGTGAGAAATTCTCCCTTGCTTTTAGAATGCACAATTAGCAGGCCTAGTGGTTACACTCTCAAACTACTAATAACGAAATAAACCAAATCTGGATTAATATTCTGAAAATTCTGTAGATTTTAAAAAAAAATGTACATTTAAAGTACATATTGTAAAAACACCTGCAGTAAAGCATGATTAAAATGACCCCACTCATAAAATTGGATCAGAACGGTGGATGCACATCGCTGTTGTTCCCAAAGAACAGCATCTGATTTGCAAACACGCTAATAGTGTTTTGCATAACTTAATTTATCACAACCATTCATGCAGATGAGGTGTCCATATATGCAATTAACCACTGAGGAAAGAAGTGCCTCATCTGCATCTACAATCACAGATTTGTAAATTACATGTACTTTTAAGTATGCTGCTTTTGATGCTGTTGAGGGTTGCCTTGTTTAAAACCAGGCATGTTCTTGACTGGCTGCTGTGTCTCTAAAAAATACTGAATTTCAGTTGTAAAGCTTGAAAACTTTCACGTATGCTTTATTTAGTAAAGAAATATTTCATAATTGGAAATTATGTGCACGGCTTTCTTGGTTTAGTGTAATTTAATAATACTCTCACTGCAGACAGTAACTTTCTACTAATTAATTTTAAATTCAAACCTTGTTCTGAAAAATCAATCATATTATCTCAAATTTAAATTCCACTGGATCTTGTAAAAGATGAAACATTGCATCTGATTATTATTCAGAAGGAAAATTTAAAATAAAATTCTTGAGTGCTACAGGCATTGTTCAAGAACTGAAGACATTAATTCACTACAGTTTTAGAGCAGAAGACACAGCAGTGTTGAAGGGGTTTGAGTTTGGGTGCTTTCTGAATAAAATTCAAGTAGTGACTATGTATACATAGTCTGGCTCGTAACACAGCTCTCGTAGGCAGCAGAACACTAGCCCAAGGTTTCGAGCTGAATTCCAATTACAGAAATTGTATTCTGTTTGTTGAAAATACTTTTCATGGTTTGAAAGACTACGGTGCAGTGTCTAAACTGTAGTCACGGAGAAGTATGCCCTAATGCTGGCTGCTCACACGCTAATGTCTCTTCAAAGAAAAACTGGTAGCCAAAGGGAGATGGAATGCAGAACAAAAGCAGACAATTCCACAGTGGCTTTCTTAAATCAGTGCAGATCACTCGGTCTACGATTTATACCAGCTGAGGAGCTAATATAACTAATATTCATTTCCCCATCACAAGGAGGCATATTCTTTTAAAATCACAAAGCATTTCCTTAGCAGGCAAAGGTGATAAATCCACTATGCCAAATTTAACTGCGGCTTTTAGATATACAGAAGTAGACACCAGACTGGTTGGTCCAGACAAGCAGAAAGTACTGACACTGTGAAGCACCCAGACTGCCTCTACCACCATTAGATTTAGATCAAAGCAACAAGAAACTACTGTCATAATTAGCTCTTTGAGTTCTGTGATCCTGTTACAGGTCACTTCTCCCATCACAGGCTTTTGCTTCTTAAGTTTGGTGGCTATAGCGTGTTCTGGCTTAGCAGGGCCTCTCTGACATGTCCACCTCGTAAGCTACTGAAGCTGTCAAGAAGAGGTCAGTAAAGAGTGCAGAGTACTTGAGTTAACAGAATTTAGCACTTGAGAGGACAGCTGTCTGACCACTTGGCATGAGCAGTCTTGGTCATGCCAAAAACCTCCATCACACCCAGTATGAAAGATGTTTAAAGCAAGTAATTAGGGATTATCTCAGAAGGGCAGTCTCTTGCTTCACATTATTTTTATAGCTGAGCAGCTAGGCCAGTTTTCTCTTCAAAAGCCTCTTAGTGCTGTCCTAGCACACTTGATCTACACATTTTCTCCCGTAATCCTAGAAATAAAGCAGAAAATTCAGAGTACGCAGAGTGCTCATTCTAGACCTAGAACATAGGCTGACCCTCTATGCTCTGGTGACTCAAGAGGGGTGAAGTGTCAGGTAAATTCAGAGTGCTGGATCAAGATGATGTCAGCACAAGGAACCTTTCGCCTGAGCATTAAGTGCAATTCTCACCATGTCTGTTTCCCTTTATCTGGTTGCTGAAAGGAGATGGGGGGCCAAGAACATCTCTGGAGAAAAACCTCTGCCAACTTCAAAGCATAGGAAACCCTGCTGAAGCATCATCAAGAACAGATCTCCAACACAGTGTTAGTTGGCTCATGCTCAGACAAGCTCTAAGAGCTATTATGTCAGTCTTGATCAACCAATATGCAGCAGCCATGCTGCATTGCAAAGTAGGTAGTCTGTCCATCCTTGATGATCTCACCACCTTCATTCGAAGGCAAAAAGGAAGAAAGAGAAACATGATGGTATACTCTGTGCTGTACATGAAAATATAAAATAGCTGGTGTCCAGTGCAAAGGAGAGAATTATAGAGAAGATAAGGAAGGAATCTAAAGAATTATGGCTCTGAATGGAGAGTTGTTTCTCAAGCCACTATCTTGTCAAGAGTTCTGCTTCTGTCAGAAGCCAGCAAAGAAGTGAAGATGTATGGCCAAAACCATGGGTGTTCACTACATTTATCAGGAAAATGAAAAAGCAGATGAATTGAGTGGTCCTTCTCCTATAAATCCAACCAAGATTATACCATGACTCCAACTCTACTACCTGAAAAAAGTAATGTGGTCTATCTCAGAATGATTAGAGTGTCTTATGTAGGTAGTAACATTTGAAGTATGTTGTTCAGAAATTAAGCACTTTTTTCTTTTTAAAGAAAGTATTTTACAGCAATTCTTGGGCCCGGGTCTGACTGTTTTGAAAAATGGTAACTTGTTAAGTTAGGCAGAACCAGTTAATGCAAGAAAACCCTTTTTTTTTTTTTCTTTTCTTACATTAAGGTCTTACAATAACTTAAACCTTCAGATTTGAGAAAGCAAATGGTAAGTAAAGATAGCAAAATGGGCACTAGACCGTGCTGACGTGAAAACATAAAACCACTTCTGGGAACCACAGTATTTCTCAAATCTATATTAATAGGAATTCCTACTTGTCAGAAGGGCTCACAGGTTTTTTTTTTTTCTGTCCTTAAAAGTTGTTATTCTGGTTGTATTTTGTTATGCTGGTTAGCAAGAAATATTTTTGGAGGCTAAGGTTTCATTAGAAAAATTCTTATGAATGTAATGCTTATGAATGCAACACTGTACAAACAAAAAAGCCATTGTTTTCAAAAGAATCACAATTACAGCAGCTTTTTTTCTTTTGATCCCCCCCCATCATGCAAAACACCTTATAAATCATAGCAAGCACTGTTACAGTCTTCATACCAGAGAGCTCTAAGGTCATCAAATACAAGAAACAGCTCAGAAAAATCTCTCAAAAGTTTTTGAGCTATAACTATTTCACATGACTTATAAGCAGCTTATAGGCTTTGATTCTTGCATTATTAACATGGTCCATTTCAGAAGTTTTCAATAGTAAAGTGTTTCATCCCCTCCACCTAGAAATCTCTCACCTTTTCTGGTGCAACTACTTATTCTGGGCCTGAAAGGTCATATCCAATATGCAAGAAGGATTTTGTACAATGACCACCGGAGCTCCAAAACTTCATTAATTTCACAATTCCCATGGAAATGCCATCAATTTCTTTTTACTAGAGAGAGAAATTCAGCGTGGGATTATGTTTTTCTTTGGTTTCCCTCCCTAGTGAAATACTGTATTTGAACATTTGAAAGCGATCGAGTGAGAAAAGAAAAAGGTACGATTTGCCTTGCTGGAATTTATCTGCTCTTTAAGTAACAGATCCAAGCTGTACAGTAGTAGGATTATAATTTTGAAGGAGCTTTAAATGTACATACTCTTTTCCCTTTTCAAGCCAAAGTGTGATGTCTTACAGCAGGCAAGCATTGCCATGCAGTTGGAAATGATTATCTGAATATTTTGTTCTAAGTAGCTTGTGATGGGAAGTTGGCAAGACTTAGGCTCTCTAAGCAGTTTGAAAATGTCTTGAAAGAATTGTGGCCATGGTGGGATTTCCAGTCCTAGCCTGCTTTGGCTGACAAGGTTTGGCATCTGCCACCAAAAAGCTGCAAGCAAGGTAAAACTCACTCTTAATGGGCTTGTGGGTTTTCTTGGTAGAAGGAAGTTCCCAGACAGGTTCGTTTCCCTTTCACCCTTAGTCCACTCATATAGTTGCTGTGGGTGCTGCAGGGAAGCTGGGCAATTGCAGATGAGCAGAGAAGAGTGTCAAAACATACTTTGCAAGGAGGAGGTCCTGGGTCATTTCGTTCAACCTGGCACAGTAACAGCTTATCATAAAAAAAAGTTTCACTGCAGAAGGGCCGCAGAACAGTGACAATAGACTCTTCAAGCGACCCCCTTCATAAATCTCCTGACCACATAACATTAACCCACAGTAACAAGCATGACACCCCTAGCTAAAGGCAAAGAGTTGTAACCATTCTGCAGTGATATGTAAACGGTAATTAAATTATTATATTCCTACCTATTTTTCATGTTTTGAAAGAATCTTTTATCTTATTGGAAAACAATTAATGTTTTTGTCATTGCATAAGGAAAGTAGCACACACAACTGCTTCTGCTTACATATTGGTCAGTTTTTAATTGCTTCAATAAGATTCCTATTTTAAAATGAAAACAAAAAATCTGAAATATGCTTTTAATTAAGAATGTATTATATTAGAGATTAAGTTCACAGAAATTTTAGGTTTTATTTTAGGTGACTCACCCTATGGAATTGCTGATGACTTACTTATAAATATAGTGAAACAACACTCACTTCCTTCTTACATATGATTTTGAAGTTCCCATCAGTATCTTCTGACCAACCAACAGCCTCATCTGCTGACCATATTCAATTTTTCAGTTGATGTACAGTAAGAAATAGAAGCCACAAGCCTGCAAAGTGCAGAATACTTTCAGCTCTCTGTAGTAAACGTCATCACCAACAGTCAGCATCTAGAGGGCTGGCCCTACTCTGTTGTTCTATCTATCCCATTTCTCATTAAATTGTACATCTGTTCCAGGCACTACTGGAGAAGAAGAATAAAGTCAAAGAGCCAAAGAAGCCGCTCCGTTTCCTTGAAAAAGTAGAAAAGCCTGTTCCTCGGCCACCCACTCCCGTCCTGGAAAAACCATCAATGGTGAGTAGGCTGATTTTAGCACTTTTTTTTTTTCCCCTGTTGATCCCCGAATCTCCCTGTTTCCTACACGGTTGTTAAAGGAATGTCCAGAGAGGGAAAGAAGTGAGCTTTATCTTTTTAGTATGTGTTCACGTTAGAAATAGCCATCACTACTTCTGAAGACTCTCTCAGTCTCTTTTTATTCTATAAAGATAGTATCAGCCAAAGAATTGGAAATCTTTTACAATATCTGTTGGGCAAATCCTTAATTAAACTTTATTTTATAGCAACATAAATTAGTAGGCATCTTACTCCCTTGTTCTCGGGGAACAAAAAGCACAATCACATTACCATTCAGTGTTTTCCAACCTTTCGATCTGACAACACCATGGTAATCCAGCGGTGCAATTAAGTTTAGTTCCACTGAAGTTGGTGAGACTTTGGGTGCATAGCACTGAGCATGTACTTCATCGATTTGCTGGAGGGAAGCTCTCGTCAACATGCAGGATGCAGTTGACACAAAATGCTCCAGTTCACACAAAATGATTCTTTTGCAGAGACTGAAATAGCAGGAATGATGTGTCACAGGGGATGTGATATGCAGTAGGAAACCCCAGCTTTTTAGGGGAGCTGCAACTTCTTTTCCTTTCTTAAAGTATTATACTTAAGAGATGGTTGCCCCAGTGGATTACTTTGTCTGCTTATTAACACCATTTTCATGATGTAGTAAGAATCAGACACAATTACCATTTAAACTTGTGAATTTAAGAGTCACACAACCATGAAGGTGAGAGAGGAAGTCTTATTAGATCATCCATGCTGTCTTCCTTTTTGTGATATGATGTCCTATGTTTTATAGAGTCTATTTTAAGGTGACTGAAACAAGAATATCTCCCTGGGAAGAACTTTTCACGGCTTTACTAACTCCTAGGTATTAGATAATGTATTGCAGTGGTAGATTTACAATATTTAGATTTTATGAGCTTAGCAGATTTTAAGTATTTCCAGGTAACATGGAAAGAATTCAGAAAGATTTATTCCCCAGCTGTAGTCACTCCTGAGCTTGCTTTCAGATCACAGGTTTTTTTAAAGAGTTCCAATACAATAGAATTCCACCTCAATGAATTCTGTCGACATTTGGTTTATTTTCAAGTATCATTATGTGTGAGCACATAAAAGAGTGGAGCTCTCCAGTGAAGCTCCATCTGTAAAATCACGCCACTTCAGTCACTGAAGAGCAGTACTAACATCTCCTGCCTTGCAGAATCCAAGTAAGGTTTCCCCTACCAGCTGGCTGCGAGGAGCACTGAAAGCAGGGCTCTTCTCTGTTGTTAATGCTTCTCTTCCTGCCATACACACATATGAGTACCAACTGCTAAGTGCACTGGCCTCTTCCCGCTGGAGTTGAGGATGTCAAAATGAAAGTGTGCCAGAGTAACAGGCAGGTGACATGGACCCCAAGAGATTTAAAAAAAATGTGCAGAGAACAGAGGCACTACTGCAGTCCTCTTCAACTCTTCTCTTGCAGTCATTTCTTATGCACCTACTAGCCTCAACAACCTCACGGAGTGCCTCTGAATTCCTTCACTGGTTTATCACTTTCTCCCAGCCTCCTCTAGTTTTCAGCCTGCTCCTAGATGCTTCTTTATCCTTAACTCCTTTTTTTTTTTTTTTTTTTTTCTGCAGGGCATGATAGGCTTTCCATCTCCCCTCAATCTTTCCTGCTGGTCTGTAGCAGGCAGATGGAGAAGTTGATGATTGTCCTTGCTAAGGCATCATTTGCAGCACTGAGCAACAGAAGTACAGAAAAATATATCTCACAAAAATTTAAACCAAATGTTAATTTAAATCAAACCAAGCAGGCTGGCTTACCTGTCCACTCTATGTGCCATCTCCATTTCACATTGTAGCCTGGTGATATGGTACAGTTTAACTCTAACTGGACAGAGAAGAACACACCAAATCATAAGGTGGTCCTTTGGCTAGTTTTGCTTTGCTTCTCCTGGGTGGTGGTGATTCCTTTTGCTTTTGGAAAACTTAATCTTCAACACCTAAGTAAAAACAGATACTAAGATTCAAGCCCACACAACTTCTCTCATCCCACGCTCTTCCCTGTTTTTCTGGCACTTCTAAAATACCACATTTCAATGCAGACCTCATAGGCTCTTTATTACAAAAAAACTTCCTTGCAATTTTTAGAGTTCTTTTTATCTTTCCTGGGCACTCAGTGGTCTTTTTCCTTCTGCTCCTGTCAACTCCAGACTAGAAGACCCCTCAGCAAAAATAAAAGTGCTGCTAACTGTGCTTCCTCTATTTAAAATAAGCTTTTTTTTTTTCCTCCCTTCCTATGGTCTTGTTCCCTTTCCCACTAAGCTCCATCATTCTTCCAAGTTGGCATCAGTCACACAATTCTAGGCCAGTAAAGTTCTCAGAGACAAATCACAATATAATGTAATTAATTTTACTTCCAAACTATTACCTTCTGAGTCTTACCTTTACTGAGTTACTCTGATAAAGGTCACCACTGGAATAAATATCAAAAGAAAAGTGGTATTTGTTCCCTTTTAATTTAATCCCTTTATTTATGTCTAACAGCATTCTTGCACCTCCTTCAATAATAATTCTATCCCCTTAGTGTCTTGACCTGTTAAATTAATGTAGCTGACACTCATTTTGCAAACTTAGATTCAGTCAAGCTACAGATAGCACTTCTAATACATACAATAATTTTCTCCATCAGCATCTCCTTATTACTAGGTACTCGTCTCTAAAGACCCTCTAAAATCTCAAACAGAATCTCATTATACAGCCTTTCTCCCCCATCTCTTGCAAATCATGGAAATACGTTTCGTTCTGACTCGCCTTCCTTTCCCTAGAAATTAGAACAGAAACAACTGAGAAAAAGCTGGATATGAGTTAGACTTTTTGATAGCTAGATGGATAATCTATAGAAATCTCAGTCTAATTAATTATTTTGTGGGTATCCGTTGTGTTTTGGCAGGAGGAAGAGGAAACAGAACTGGCAGTGATCTGTCTGCAGAAGTTGCTCCGAGGCAGGGCTATTCAGAACACGGTATTCTGTGTCTCTATGTCTCTCCAGAATGATGGTGGGAATGATTGAAAGTGTGTTTACAATCTTTCTTCCACAGCACTAATCAAGAGTAATTAGGCTTCTGCAGTATGTTTCTCCTCCTGTATGTTATCTGGAGTCCTTTAAGGCTGAAGTCTTTGCTCTCCAGCCCCAATTTCTTC
>JAAGNO010029958.1:36451-47377 GCA_033439905.1 Ceryle rudis
CAATTTCCCATGATTTTTAGTTTTTCAAAAGGGGGCCCTGAATTCAACCCATTTAAAAAAAAAAAAAAAAAAAAAAAAAAAATCGGTGTATCTGCAACAATAATACTACATGAAAAGAAGCAGCACAATGCACCTTCAAAAACAAACTGGGGAGTCTTTAAATAGCATGGCTGCAAATTAGCTGTTGTATAGCAATTTCTAAAAACTTTAGAAGTCTCTAACAGGCAGATTACTTAAATATATGCCATATGTGGAAGGAAGATTACCTGCTTTCCCCCACCCCCAATTGGTTGAAAAGGTTTGAGGGTTGGCTACACTGGCATCATATTTTAAGCAGATGCTCTTGCAGTTGTAAAGGACGGTTCTGTTTAGCCAGAATGGAATATTACCTGTCAGAATACAGAGGGGAAGGCCCTGGAAATCTGTGGATGACACTGAGTATCATGACTAAATGGCTGTTCTTAACTGGGATGTTTCTGCTGACCAGCACACTCAGAAGACCATGACTAAGCCAGTCACCCATAGAAAGTGGGTATCACCTAAGAAAAGCAATTGTATCACAATAGTACCTGAAGTGGTCCTTGCCACAGTGTACTTCTCTGACTTGAGAACAAAGGCTCTGACTTCACTGCGGGTTTTTTGTTGCCTTGCGAATGAAAACACAAACCCTCCAAACACATTTTGTGCAAACTTTTTTCTTCCTAGTTCGTGTATTGTCACAAGACGGTAGCTGTTCAGCAGCTGCCAATTCTGCATAAACCTGAACCCACTCCCTTCTCCTTAGCCCTGCTTCTGCAAGCCTACAAAAGCAAGTGATGTCATTTTAGTCAATGAAGCCTGCAGCTCAGGCTCTAACACACAGAGGTTAGCCTGTCTCAGAAAGGAGATCAGAAAGAGAAGACCTGGAGATGGCCTAGGATTCTGGACATACAGGAATCAAGGAAGAAAGTAGGTACTAGGCTTAAATGGAATGGCAGATAATGAACAAAGCACCTCAACAGAGGGAAAAAATCTTCAACTACTGTGATAGCTACAGTGGGTTTGCCTGTAAGGCAGAGCTAGACCTAGACAAAAATTAAAGTAGATGAGAATGAAAGTGCTAAAGCAATAGGCGATGCAGTACAAGAGCTCCTTCAAACATGATCAGGTGAAAATTGCCAAAATATTCTTGTGACAGCAGACATCAAATGTCAGGAAGACACCTGGCTCGTGCTCTCTTCCACTATTGGCTGCATGGGGTGGATGGGAATCCATTCACCTACGAGATAGCTGAATTCTACCAATTACATACACTCTGACGAACACCCCCTCCCATAAGCCTCCTGCACAGTGGTACCTTCAAGGAAACAGAATCAGGAACTATTCCACATAAATCCAAAGGAAATACTATCAAAGAATGGCATTAGATCTCATGAGCACATCAGCGTCTTGCATTTCTGTGGCAGCTTTTAAAACTTTCCCTATAGTGAGCCGGACTATTCGTTACAAAACATCAGGTGTCTTAGCAGCCTGGCTCACGCTTGAGCGTACACCTTCCTTGAAACTAGTAGGAAGCGTTCTGAGGGCACACTTATCTGGCCTGCCAGAAAAGCAAACCCATTTCTAGAACAAAGATTTGATGGCCAGCAAGTTCAGTCTTCGCTTACACTTCAGCTTCCACTTAAAACATCTCCATTTTGCTATTACCTAGTCCTCTCTTCTATTTTTTTTTCCCCCCCCTCTCTTTTTTTTTTTTTTTTTTTTTTGGTTTGGTTGCATTCCTATGCATAGAAGCAGGGATTATCCAATACCCCCTCATCCTGAAAGCCCTCTGCACCTCACTTCTTAACCTTCTCTCACTGGAAGTAGAAGTCAATGTGCTGATATGAAAAAAAATCCCTTGCTTTTGAAAGTACAATCACTCACCAGTTTGAGCCAGCTTTCTTTTAGATAGACTTCACTGTGGCTGGAGGAAGGGACTGCAGCAGTACCAGGAGAGTATTCCCAGTATAGCTGATGCAGTTCATGCATAAACGACTGAAGCCAAAATGCCTTGGGTATAGAAGGGTCTCCTGGGAACTGAGAGCTGGCTGGTGAAGGTCAGCTTTTCAAATGCAAGTGCGATCCAGTTGCATTCACTGTCGACAAAATGGACCTGGGAGATGGATAAACATAGAGAGGGTGGGTTAGTAACGTTGAGCGACTGAGTCAGCAGCAGTGTGCAGAGCTGTATGACAGTGTGCAAGACACCAGCGGTTCAGATTCACAGTTAAAGTACAGCTCAGCTTTACAACCTAAACAGACCAAAGCAAAAGGACAGTCTTCGACTTTTGCAGGGTATAGACAAGCTGAGAGCCACAGCTCGTTCCTGCAGTATTCCCCACAGCCTCCTTACAAGCACGTGGTATTTCAATCCCCACGGTTGTTTACCAGCATCTGAAGTCTAGAGAGAGAAAGAGGGAACAAAGAATAATGAAGAGAGTGTAGGGTGAATGCTTTGGCTTGGGTAATTATTTTTCAAGAGTTGGGCTGGAAATACATCCAGATGAGACCGGATGAAAACTGCAAAACACAGTAAAGGACAATCCTGCAGTAGCAAAAGGGGGGCGATAAGGTAGGTGACGATGTAGTTCTACTGTCTCCAAGCCTTACTCTGAACTCAGTAAGAGTTTCTCAGTGCAGGCAAAATCATAACACTGGAGAGGGCAGATTTCAGTGCCGGTCTTCCAGAGGCCTGCTGCAATTAGCAGACGCTGAAGAAGTTATTTTAAAACCTGATAACCTATCCTGGGCAGTTATGCCCTAGGCTGGAAAGGAAAACACTTCGGCTGTGCTTCCCACTGTGGGGGCTTGTCTCCAAAGTGAAATGCAAACTTGGCTGCTGCTATTAGGTGGCAGTAGAACGCTTTCGCCCAAAGTTAGAAGGGCATGGGGTTTTTTTTTAGTTTTTTTCTTTCCCTGAGCTAGGCTTTTCCACAGCTGCAGGAAGGCTAAAGGCCATTCCTCCCTTCTCCCCTATGGAGAACACTTGGCTATATGTTTCCAAGTAAAAGCCTTACCTCTTTTCATGCGCAGTGAGACAGTCCCAAAGAAAACACATCTATGCTGCTCATCAGATCATCCACCGGGACACAGAGCGGGTACTGGCTGATCTGGCACTCCATCGGGAGACGCCTGCCAGCCAGATGAAGGGAGATGCTCCTGCTGGGACAGCAAGTGCTGCTTCGAGTGGGACAGCTGCGGGACCAAGTGCAGCTGATGGCACTTGTGCTGCCCCAGTTGCATGTGAACTAGATGAACTTCTGTGTGAAGAAAGACCAGGAGAGATACCAGTGAAGCCTTCTGATGGATCAGACAAGGATTCCACAGCCTCCTAGAGACAGAAGATGAGCCAGGTGAGTTTCCCTTCCCCTTTGTGATTTGAGCTCAGAGCATGGTGAAGGAGAGGGAAGCACATTGTGTTTACCTTTTTCAGGGCACCCAGAATGGAAAATCCTCTCTCTCCCTTGGGCTGTTCCTCCTGCTGCCTGCCAGCAATGTTGTCCTGGAACCACTCTGCATACCTTTTGGTGTGGCAGCTGTAGTCCAGCCCCCTCCACACCCTCCCCAACTAGCTTTGGACCTCATTAGCTCGTTTTCCTCTTCTAATTATTAAGAGAAGCTTGAGTGAGAAAGCATTGCTAGTATTCCTTGTTTGTTTTCCTGGCAGCACAGACCAATAAAGACCTGCACCTGGGCTTTTGGTGGTATTTCCTTGCATCGATAATGTTAAATGAAAAAATACTCCATCAGGGGGAAGTTTTGAGTTGAGACTATACAGAGTCTTGTTTCAAGCATGCCCCATTGATGTCCTTCGTGGAGTAAAGCAAAGTGGATTTCTGCACTAGTACTGCTATTAATGAAGGGTTGAAGTTGAATGGAAACAGTCAGATCTTGCATCACCTTTTCATAATTAGTCCTTGCATAAAGAAGAGACATCCTTGACCTCATCAAAGTGGTCTCTGCCAACCAGGCAGTGTCTGGCACTGCTAACTAAGGCTAGGTGACAGCAGAATGACATGGCTGGTGCTGCTGCAGCCTGCTCGAAGAACCCATTAGCCAGCGCTTACGGCTTTTCCAGAAATGTTACTCTGAGCTGACCTCTCCTCGCTTTTTATCATCCCCAAGGAGAACAGTTCTGGAAAGATTCTTATTTTTTTCTTAGAACAGTGTTAGTCACTCTGGCTTGCCATTTCCAGGGGGTTACGCCGCAGAAAGGATGCTGGGTTCGCCTTGTTTGCGAGCATGGGGGTGCTCCAGCTCAGGATGTCAGAAACCAGCAGGCTGCAGACAGGCGCAGGGCAGCTGCTCAGAGAGCTGTCAGGGAACTTGCTCAACTCTTCAGCACTCGCCTGTCAAAATTCCTGTGGTCTGTGGCTTTAGCATCTGAAAGGTACATTTACACCACTACCAACACCAAATGCACCAGCTTTTGGAGAAGGAGGCACAGCCACAACACCACACCCAAAATGCTTACTCACTGATGGCTACAACTTACGCACCAGAGAGCAGTATTAGCTCTCAGTGCTAATGTGATAATGGACTGATCTCTGTGGCCTTCCATCATTTCTCTGTAACTGACAGCCCACTCTCTGTGCTGGGGCTGTAAAGCATCACTATGGTCCAGCTGACTAATCCTGAATGTCGCGCTGCTCCTTCAAAATGCAAACCAAGAGCTGGTTAAAAATTCACACTCATTATGCACTCCTGGAAAAAAACATTGCATCAGGTTTCTGTCTTGTGGATTGGGCTGGTGGGGGAAGCGGGGAGGAGAAAGAGAGAGGAGAGGAAAAAACAGTCTAAATACCCCCATATTCCACTGAGCTTTAAATAAGAACTGGAGAGAGGAAGCAGAGCTGCACCAAGAAACCACTGCTGGTCTCCAGGTCATTGAACCGGGGTCACCAGGTGAGTAGTGGGGTCAGGCAGCCTCTGTAAATACTGCAAAATCTGGCAGGAGTCAGAGATGTGTGATGAGTTTTAGTTAGGACTGATGATCCCTTTAGGGTTTGGGGATTTGGGAAAATTCTGACGGCATATGTAGCTAGTCAGGAAAAGGGAAGGTAGCAAAATGCAAAACTGTGGAACGAAACACCCTCCACAGTGTGGGAGGAGAAGCTGTGCAGGGATCGTCTCTTTTGCCTCAGGCCACCTTGGACAAATTTAGCCCGGTTGAAAGAGGAGGGATAACATGAATCACAAGATCCAATGTAATAAGAGAGACGTGGAAAACTTGATGCAGTAGAACAGGAAGACCAATCCAGTGAGGCATTTACTGTATTTCTGAGATGGCATGTCAAAGTAAACACCCTCTGTGGGGCTCGTCATACGATTTGACGTGGCTTTAAAAAGGTGAGGAATATTCCAACAGGTGTAGGAGTGAACATAGGTTGCAATGCTCTGGTTGCCTGTAGGGATACAGCCCTCTGCACGATGGTGAGGGGGCCGGGGACTCCAGCCACTATGCCCTGACTGAGCTATAAATGTCTTGGCTTCTGTTATGATTTAAGGGACACCATCAGGGTAAAGCCAGCTTTTCCACATGACATTGCCGAGCATGTAAACTGAAGGCCACAGCAGGATTCCTGCAGGAAACTCTGCTCTAGAAACTGCTTTCAATTGTCATGTGAAGAGGGGGTTTTTTTCAAGCTTTGCAGAATGTTCTTTGAGAAAGAAAATGAGCGCAGTGAGAGGGAATTGGGATCATAAATCAATGGCACAAGAATGCGCCATTGCCTCTCCTAGCAGGAGCCAGAAGAACCCTGGGGAGGAGCCCATACCCGAAACAAACACAGCAGATGCCTCCAGGGCTGCATCGATACAGTGGGAACAGTGGGGAAATTCTGCTTGTCCCGCTTTTCTTTCACCAGCTGCCGGCTGGGAGGGAGCCTGGCTTTGCCGCTCTGCCAGCTTCTGCGTCCCGGCAGGTGGGGGAGACGGGCTGAACCAAACAAGCCTCTGGGGTCACTGCGCTCTCAGAATGGTGAAAAATTGGTCTCTTTGCAGTGAGTGAATGGATGCAAATTGGCTCAGGTCTTCCCTGCCGATATGGCTCTTGCAGTGTGGAAGGAGGAAATCCTATCATGGTAATTACATCTCTGACCAGCAAAAAGGACTTTTGGTAGGACAACTGGAAGCCAACACACCTTTTTAGCTGGACACTTACTAGATCTGCATGTTTGTCAACCTAAAACCACAACAAACTCGTGCCCTCCCATCTCTCCTGCCTCCTTTAAAAGCAACACGACCATCACAGAAATTGCTGCCTTAGATCTGGCTGTGGTGCTGTTAAAAGAGTTCTCAGCACTTTCTGAGCACTGCTGTTTTCTCTGCTCCTGGTCTCACAGTCCCACAGGGTCTGCCTGCTACTTTGCTGGGCTCAATTCAGCCCTCACACAACCTTGTGGGAGGGGATTACCCTACAAGTACCGTCCTCGCATGCCAAAGGCTTTTTACAAGGTCCAATTGCACTGATACTAACTTCTCCTCCTCCCAGTCCTGTCTCCCTGCTTCCACCAAAATTCTGTTTGTGCAGTTTTTTTTCTCTCTGGTGAGTCAGTATCTTCTTAGCATCCATCAGCCTCCTCACCTCAGTGCCCTCCAGAGTCAGGTGTGGGCTTAGAAGAGGAGCTGTTGTCTCATAGGCGTGCCCTCCGCCCCACCAGAGAGGCAGGAATTGTTTTGAACATCTACCAAAGCTGCCAACTTGCCGAGATGCAGAGATGTAAAGACTAGTAAATTCAATCTGCCGGGGACTACTCTGGACCTAGGCCCCTCCTCTCCTCACAGCCACTGCCGGGGACAGAACTGGACGTGGAAGCACCTCCACAGGCACTGTTTGCACGAGAGAGACACCCAGCAAGCTGATGGGAAGGGTGTGCGCTGAAACCCGGGCAGGAGAGGCAGCTCTGATCATATCATCCATTCCCTCTCATTTCTCCTCTCCTCCCCCATGCTGTGTCAACCCCACACAGCTCCACCTCCCGTGGCTGGAGTCCAGGCCACTTCTCTTGGCCTGTTTCATGTGGCAAAGCCCAATCCTTCAGGTAGTGCTCAGAAGAGATGTCCTGTTCCTGTGTCCTTCCTGGGCTGCTCACCTGTATCCACTTGTTACTCAGGACCAGAGCCTTCTCTGGCCAGCCTGGCTCAGCACACCATCCCCAACAGACCTGGGGGCTGTGACTGCCCCTGCGAACACTCACCACTGCAGCAGCTGCTAGCCTATGGCTGGTTGGACCTGTTGCACGGCCCAACCCATGCCCAGCCATCTGAGATTTGTCATATCTAGTTCCCCCAACAGGGAGCTTTCACAGTACCCCGTATTCATCACCCATCCTGGAGCTCCTCAGCCAGTGCTGGGTGCAGGGATGTTTGTCTTCTTCCCTGGGGGAGCGGCAGGAAGCGTGCGGTGCTACCTGCAGTGCAAATTGCCGTGAGCTAATTGCAGCTGCGCAGCAAGGACCTGATGCTGTTGCTCTTGGTGACAACGTCAGTGCCGAGAGCGAACGGCACCAGTGCTCTGAATACAGATGCAGCAAGAAGCCCGAAGTATTTATCCAGTTATTCTTGCCCCTTAATGGAGAATGCACCAAACCTTCTCCTAAATACCTCTCTTGGCCGGCATCTTCTCACTCACCATTTTACATCGTTGGCATTTGGAAAGCAGCTGCTCCTACCAGCATTACGGAGATCGAAAAGCTGCAGTCACTCATCTCTCCTTAAGCTGCTGCAGGACTGAACCAAAGAACGAATCTCCCTTTTGTTTATTACTGAGCTGGCAATAGCCAGCCCTTCCCTTTAAAGCCTCCTGCAAACCCCACATTGGTTCCTTACGTACTGAAGCCTTTCTCCACCTTCCCATGTAATTTTTCTGCCTCCAGCCACGAGCAAACTTTTTTTTTATTGCTGTGCAGGCCCCAGATTTGTTGTGTTCAGCGGCAGCAGGTTCCATTGGCTGACCCATTCCTAGGCCTGGTGCCACAAAACAAAAATGAAAGAGGAATGAGGTCCAAAGGCTCCCCAGCTGGGTAGCCCCTTTCATTTCCCAGTACTGCTAACAAATGACAGCACCCTAAACAACAGCAATGATCTCCTTGAGCAAAAATGCCCTCAAACAACCTGGGTTTTGCCAGCAATCACCATCCACCTCCTGAGCACTTTTGCCTGGCAAAGGATTTGCTTCCGTGAATAAGCTGTAGAAGGGAGGAGGACACGCATGCTCTTATACTGTGGGAAACAGAATCATTTAGGCTGGAAAAGACCTTTAAGACCATTGAGTCCAACTGTAAACCTAAGACTGCCAAGTCCACCAACAAACCATGTCCTTAAGCACCACATCTACCTGGCTTTTAAATCCCTCCAGGGATGGTGACTCCACTGCTTCCCTGGGCAGCCTGTTCCAGGGCTTGACACCCTTGTAGTGAAGAAATTATTCCTAATATGCAACTTAAACCCCCCTTGGTGCAGCTTCAGGCCATTTACTCTCATCCTATCACTTGGAAGCAGAGACTGACACTCCCACCTCACTATAACCTCCTTTCAGTAGTTCCAGAGAGCGATAATGATGTAGCCAACAGGCTGATGAGCAGAGGATGAGCACTTCTTGCTTCTTCTCAAGCTCACATGCTGTTCTCATGGCATGTCTGACCCTACCTCACTCCCTGCAGCCCTGGCCTCCCTCTGACAAGACCTGCCACGTGTTCCTGTGTCAGTGGCGGGCATCTGAACCCTACAAATGCTCACCATGTTCAAGCAGCAAGCTAAGATGAACAGTCGTGTTCTAACGCCTGGATTCCACAAGCTTTTCAAAACTTTGCTTAAGGGGGAAAAAAACCCAAACAACCAAAAACCAACCCTAACCCCTCTACCTGTCTACTTAGCAATTCATTACGTAGCCAAACACCAGGGCCTTGCCTCATATAGAGGGCCCCTGGCTCCTCTGCTGGGAAGGAGCTGTGCTGTGCCAGGCAGCTCTGCCTGGCAACGAGGTTTCATTTGCCCACAGCAACAATTTCTCACTCTTTGGCAAGTGAGGGTCTCTGCAGACTGCCCTGGACTTGGGTGGGTTGCCCTGCTGCAGCTCTCCTGACAGAGCAGCCCAGTCACAAATGCTCTGCTGCAGCCACTCACAAGCTTCCACAAGAGAAGAGGATGTTCATTCCCCACTTACCTTGCCCTGGTGAACCCAGCCTTGCCTCTGGAGAGCACAAGCAGAGACAGGTGATGCAGAGAGCGAGGAATCCCTGAAAGATGCAGTTTTAACTCCACTGATGGCACCAGAGACCTACCTGGCTGCTTGCAGACTCTCAGGGCTGTAGGATGTACCAAGAAGAAAACGTCTATGCCAGGACATCAGGAGTTAGCTGGGTGTGCAACCAGATCCAGGACTGCATCCCTGCATCAATCACAGGCAGGTGTTTGCTGTGAAAATCCAGCTCTCCTTTAGAGCCCTCACCACTGTCACCTGCACAGTCTCTTGAAATGAACAATGGTAGGACTTCGTTTGGGGGACTGGTCTCTGCTGCTCCAAAGCCTCAGCAATTGTAGGACATTGACACAGAATGGTGACCCTGAGTGTCCTGCCATGCCCTGTGCAGTGTTGCTACCTACACAACTTCCTTTCCCACCAGAGCTTGGATTTGGCAACAGGTCAGGCACGACTGGTTTAGCAAAGCCAGCAAAAGTGGAGCAGTTCTGCCCTCACCAGGAATGCCAGCCCCCAAAGACAGCAAGGGAAGACAGGATGATGATCAGCCAAGCCAAGGTATGGAAGTGAGGTTCAAGACTAGCTAACGAGCTTTTGTACCTTCTGCTGGGCTCGTTGTCTCCAAGCAACTGGACTTGGTGCTTCAGACACAAACCAGATGCACTCCTGCTCTCCCACCCGCTTGCTTCCCACCTCCTTTGTGGCTCTTGTTCTTCTCCCACAAAGCCCAGAAAAGCTGCCACATTCCAGGTAACCAACGGTGCCAGAAGCCTCGATGCTGACTTTTAATTCCAACCACGATGGCTGGAAAGTCGGTCGATAAAGACAAATCACATGGGAGGCACAGACTTTTGTATTGTGTTCAGCTCTGTACCACTTTGCGCTTGGATTAGCATTTTAAATCATTCAAAGGCATCAGTGACCAACAGCTAAATGAATTTGAACCTGGTTTAGAGACAGGTCTCAAAAGTTATTTTCACATGGGGGGAACAGTGGCAGAACAGCTCCTCACTGGAAGGCTGTGGGGACTGGCTCCTAATGCTATGGAGTTTCATTGTATCTTTTAAAAGAGTGACTGGGGTGAAACTGAAGCAGTCTCATCATTAATATTTGCAGGAATCACAACGGGAAGGAGTGATGGATAAACTGGACAACTGCAGCCTCCACACAGGAGGGAGAATGCAATCTCATGTAAGGACACAGATGCAGCAGCTGCAAGATGCTCTCTAGTGCCTCTGTTTGACACTAGGGAGACAACTGTAGGAAAACTGGATGGTTTTGGAACCCACTGCTTAAGGAGGGTGTTAAAAACAATTATAGAGAAGATACAATTGGAAAGATAAGAAAGATGTGAAGGAGCTGAAGAACCTCTTCCAGTCAGTTTAGCAAGAAGTTCTGAAATCCCAGTCAAGGGGCTCTGGCATTCACAAGGCACTTGAGAGTGGAGCAGAGGGTGTCTATGCGAAGACAGTGCAGAATGAGAGCCCACAGCTTGCACTCACGGTGAGAGAAGTTCAGAATCACAAAATTTCTGAGGCTGGAATAGACCTTTGAGATCATCAAGCCCAGCCTATGACCCAACACCATGACATCAGCTAGACCATGGCACTAAGCACCACATCCAAGCTTTCCTTAAACACCTCCAGGGATGGCGACTCCACCACCTCCCTGGGCAGGCCATTCCAGTGTCTAATCACCCTTTC
>JAAGNO010029959.1:0-22327 GCA_033439905.1 Ceryle rudis
TCCTTTCCGTGGGGCGTGCGGCGCTTTGTTTTTACTTCACGTCCTTCGCTTAGGGGGGGCTTGTTCTGTGGCTAATTTCGGAACGGTGAAAGGAGAGGCGAGGACAGCGCTTTCCTGGGTTTTGTAAATAGTGAACAGATCTATATATTGTAGATCACCAGGTTGTAATGGGAGGCGATTCGTAGACAGGTTTTGGCCAAATTTCTACAAATCCAACGTCAGGAAGTAAAGCATTGGTTAGGAACACGTTCTTCCAGCAAAATGACATGAATACATAACAGACTTAATCGATAACTCTATCTTTAGGGCAAAGATGAATTTAGACACTTTAAAATCTTAATCATTCTGGCTTCGTGTTTCTAATATTTTTAGGTAAAAAGGTGCTGGATTTGTAGATCTGCATAGCAGTTGTCTGTAATCACAGGAAGGAACTTACTGACTTCTTATTGAATTCTGCATTCTAAGCATATTCTAATGACCGAAGCGGCATTGCCTGTTGTAATGTTGTAATGCTATTGCCTGGCCTTTTTGAAGGCTACTAAATCAATGATGGTGCTCTTAGTCTTTATTTTTCCTTCTCTTAATGATTTCCATTAGCGTATATGATTTAAATGTAGCAGCAGTGCTTAAGTACTGCTCATGGAATTGGAATACAGAATCAGAAAATAAAATGAGAATAAAGTAAAAGATTGGGTTTATAGGTTGCTTTGAACAGCAACATGGTGAGCAGAAGTCATTTGTGATATAAAATACTTTCACAGTGCTGCATAAAATTACATCTTAAGAGAGTCTTCATTTGATGTAATTTTAGTAAATCTTCTGCCAATTACAAAAATGCCAACAGTTACTAGGGGAAGTAATTGCCTCTCTCCATTCCACTTTTGCCTTTGAACTTCACTTAAATGGGAAACTTACACCCAAAGGGTGTGCACTGGACGCATAAAAGGAAACTTCGAGATTTAGACAGCTTAGCATTTTAATTAAAAAACAAAACAAAACCCAAAAAACCCCAAAACACCAACAAAACTAACCCCCAACTTTCTGAGTGCACAATTGATTTCAAACGCTTTGGGAAAATAGCTTTATTTTAATTGATTATGAATTCCAAAGCTTCAGCGAAACACGATAGAGGATATTATAAACCTAGGATTATAGATAACAATTGAAAGTAACACATTCAGCATTTACTGGCAGGAGAGAGAAAGCTGATCCATCTGCTGATTCGGAGCAGAAGACCTTGTATTTTCTAAGTCACTTGCACAATTATTTTTGTGAGCACATGGCTTAAGAGGACCCTATTGTGAAATTAAACCAGATGTGGAGAATTCTAGCGGTTCCTTTTAGATATACATTTTATGTGATGCAGAATCATGTTGGTAAATGCGGGGAATTTAAATTGTTGTTTCCTGAAACTCGCACAACAATGCAGTATCACTTCTGCATCATGTTGCAGTTGAAGTTTGGCAACCTTTCTGTTTCTGAAGGATGATGATGGAACTGGACAATTCTAGTAATCAGAAATTCTAACAGCAATTTGAGCTTAAAATACCTTCACCTTCTGATCAAAGGAAACATGCTATCGTATGCAATTAAAAAAAGAGAATAAAGTTACCCTTTAAATGTCTTGTGAAGTAGCCTCCTTTACTCTTTTGTCAGTTTGCTATGATAAATACTAACAGTGCCGTATTAATAGAAACTGATTTTAAAAAAGTTTTGACAAAAGAGGAATGGCATACAAAATTGTTAACTAAATTTACAGGAGTCCAGAATACAATCTTCTGAATGTTTTTGACATGAAAGTATTAAAATAATACTGTACAGACACTTAAGGTGTCTAAGAGCAATTGCTGCTTCCTCTTTTTATGAATAACTTGCTGTGATAATGTCAGAAACCCCTTGCTTGTGTGGTACTCTTACGCACTATACATATCTCTCTGTATAGCTAGATAGGTGTATGTGTTCGTGTGTACACGCATACCTACACGTGCCTCTTATTTGATGGGAAGTTTGGGGAAATAGTGTAGCCTCATATTCAGTTCTGAGTCCATTTAGTGCAGCTTCTGGTTTTCTTGAGGCATGGGCTTGTGCAGTTATTCTTTCATCTCTTCCCCTGCTTGGCTTCTCCGGCAGATGTGCAGTTGGATTTATTCTGGGATTAATATCATCTCTTCAGATCCATAGTTTATCATGTTTGAAAACATAACCCAGTGTGCAAATATTTATAAAAACGCTCTTTTAACAAGAGGAGTGGAAAACAAAGAAATTTGGCTAAATTCATGAGTAAGCAAACTATACTTCTATATTTAATGTTTAAGAGCAGGTAATGTTGAAGTAACAAGTAGTGGTGGAAAGCAAGCATGCTAGGTCAGTTTAATTAAAGACCTCTTCTAGTCTGTCTGCCCCCAGGGTGTTGTTCAGTATGAGACAACTATCATAAAAATGGACCAATTCCATCATCACTGAAATGAAGTGGCTGGTCACAAGTCTTTCTCTTAATCCAGCTTGAGTAATACATTGTGTTTCCCAAGTATTTTTTGTTTTTTAATAGCGTCATATTTACCTTGACCAAAGTTTAGAAAAATGTTTCTTTTCCATGTTACCTCTCATTTTCCATAAAATGAAAGCATGGCACATACAATGTTTAAAAGATGCTTTGTGGTAACCAAGTTCCAGGCAAAGACAGTTTGTTCAGTCTGAAAAGAAACGTTTTTGATTTCAAAACAGAACTGATTATAGCTATATATATATATTCAGTCACAGTCAACTTCAAGTATTTTTGAGGTATTTTTTCCAGTAATTTCTTTAATGAAACATTTTCCTTTCTGAAAGCAAGTTGTAGAAATAAGTATGGTTCCCTTGAAAAATTACTCAATAAATGCCTGACCAGAAAAAGGTGAATTTATGCTGGTTTAAATGCTTTTGTTGCCTTCACTTTACAGGATTTAAACTGGGCACTTTGTTAGAGGGACAGAGGCAGAATTACAGATGGTTTCAGTGGTAGAGGAATTACTTCTGTAGGGTTTTCTGGGAGTTGCTTTGCAGACATCAGGCATAAGATGACAATATAATTGGGTTTTCTTTTTGTGCCAGACAACGTGTTTGGTAATGACCCCATAGGAAACAGGCAAACCCGAGGACTGAGGAAGTATGCTTCTAGTACCCTTAATATATTTGGAAATGTGAACAGAGGAGTTTGAGAGGACAAACACTAAACCACAGTTAACACTAGATATGCTAATTTCTTATAATTTATGAAGAAAATTAATTTCTTACAGTTGTTTCTTCAGATTTCAGTCAGCTAAGAAAACAGATGCAGGTAGTAGTTTCTTTGTGCTGATTTAATCCCTGTTTGTTTCTTTGAATCCAGTTTATTTCTTATGGACTCCGCTACTTAACTTTTTTTAGTGTAATCAGAAGCAATCTTTACTCTGGAAGCTGTGTTTTTACATGTGCATAGAATTAAATTCAGTTTATTTTGTCAAATGCTTATGTTTGGTCATCTTTCTTACTCAGTATTAGGAAGCATGGGATCATGGCATCTTCTATTCCAAATGTGCTCTCCCTCCCCTGTGTACTTAAATGTACAGATTTTTTTTTTACATGGTTTCTCAATATCAAGTCTTGCTTACAGATGAAAGCAGTAAAATGTATCTTTTATGGTAGACTTAAAAGTGTGCAGTTCTATATTTTGATTCTTTTGTAAGTATCTGCTGTCAACCTCATTAATTGTGTTAAGAATGTGTTTCTGGGATTATGTCAGAACTGTAGCTGATGTTTAATTAAACTTTGAAGTGAATAAAGCAAAGGATGTAACCGGTCTAGTCACTATACTGGCTTCCTCGTGTATCAGTAGGGCTTTGGTGGTGGCTAATTACACTCGATTTACTAGCTGCTGTACCCCATTTAAAAAGCTAACATTGCAGTAATTAACATTCAGAAGGTCAAGCAAGGTCTGACATAAAGATGAACTTTTTGGTACTACTTCAGAAGTTGTGTCTAAAAATCAATCTCTTTAATGGATGATAACAGTATATCTTCATGCTTACTCATTTGCATTACATACAAACACTGATGTTATATTCATAAACTCTTTCTTAAATCCTGTGCTGCTGTCCTTTTGGCAGCATATTAGACATATTAGTATAATATTGTGCTTTGTCTCTAGATAGCACAAGTAGATAAATCTAACAAAACAAAAAAATAGGATTACTTGTCACATACTATTATTACTTGTGTATGTGCCATTCCACAGTGTAGAGGGTGGTGGTTTTAAACTTTTTAAGGGATTGCAGTAACTACACTCCTGCAATACATCTTAAATTTGCTCCTTACAGCTGACGGTAGTTGAATGATTTGCAAAGCATGTCATACAGGTTATGGATGGGCAGGGGAGGATGGAGGTTCTGTGCTTCTATTTTTTATTTCTTTTATTATGTTTTCCTGAATAGATGATTGTGTTTATCTTTAAGATAAAGTGCTTTTATGGATGTTCCCTTATCAAATGATGTGAGGGTGAGTAGTGTAGGAAAGTCACAGCTGTATCTTTCTCTTTCAGCTCGAGCAGCTTCCATTTCAGAGACTGCTGTTACTCCCTCGTCCCTCTTGTCTTTGCCACAAGCGGATTTTACTGTACCCTCACATCTAACATCTCATTTGTTCATATGCTTAAGCTAGATGTTCCTCCCATCTCCCCCTCCGTGACCCCTCCCACCTTAGTGTGCGTTTAGAGAGAGTAGGGATGGTTAAAGTGGGATTCCTCTCTTCCTCCCTGCCTCAGTGCAGTGGAGGGCTGTGTGTAGTTGGATTGATGCGACTAGTGAAATGGTAATTTAGGAGTATATAAGAGCAGTTACAGGTTTGAGATAGGAGGAGGACAGCAATCTCCTAAAATATTTTTGCTGATGGAATAGCAATGTATAATCAACGTCTAAGGATATAGTTGAACTTTTCTTCAGTCTCGGTGCTGATTTATGTAGTTCCACCCCCCTGTCACTTGTTCTGTGCCTTTATTCTGTTAGCACATCTCCCTTGGCCGTGTTTGTGTCCTGGGCCTTTTCCTTTTGTCACCTCATCTCTGACTGAAAAATAATCCAGTAAAAATATAGAACTTTGGTTTGATTTATTATAGACAGGAGAACTTGTGCTGGCATGATGGAGGATGTAAATGAAATGTATGGCTGTGTGGGGAGCATTACTTATTACTTCTAACCATAGCCTCAGTGAGTGAATGGTGTTGTCAAGCCAGACCAGATGACTCAAGGGCCATTTCTGTCTCTAAATTCCTCTGTACATACAAAGCAATAATGTGTGGAAGATAGGAGAATGCACTGCTGCTTATATTTACCATTTCCCTGGATGTAGCCTAGTTAGCATAATGAATCGAAATACGTCTCGCAATATAGAGATCATACAGTAGAGGAGGCATGATTATGTTTGGCAGTATGCCAGCACATGTGATAGTGACCTAGAGGTCTTATTAGAGGTATGAATGAATGAATCCTCAGGTAGATACGTTACTTATGAGGAGTGGTCTATATTGTGCAGGTTTGGTGTGTGAACCTGATCACTATGCCTACTTTAAGGCAGAATTACATTTAACAAGAAGATGTGTTAGAACTGCTGTGTAGAGTTCTGGTCTGGGAGTGTTGTGGAATGTGGAATGCTGGTGCTTGGTTGCCATTCCTGGAGGTGTAAGAAATTGTGCAGAGATGACAGGTAAGATTTTGTTATGGTATTGATAGATGTCTTAGCCAGATGTCCTCATTTTTCAAAGGTTTGTTATCCATCTGTATTTTTTTTGAAAAGCCAGAGGTTCAACAGGGTGACTTTGACTCAGTGTCCCAGTAATTTGCCATACTTAGTCTCTTTTCTGTTGTTCAGAAAAGAGGTAAAGACAGATTGATTAATAATTCAATGACTCTTTTTTAAGCCTTTCTTACTCAGTATCAATTTCTCTGAGAGTACTTTTAATTTAAAAATTATATGCTGCATGTTGATTTTGGAGCACGCTTAAGATACTGTTGTTAGAATACTTGTTTAACTTTAGAAAAAAAATGAAACTTTGGAGTTCATTCAGAATGCTGGTAGAGAGCAAAGATGCATGGTGGTTTTTTGAAAGTAACAGCCAGTGGAGTTTGAATTACAGTGCCTGCTTGTAGTTTGTGTGGCCATTGAATCTTTGTCCCCACTCATGAATGGGAAAGATCACTGAGAGAGGGTAAAAAGCTGTGATCCTCGGGTGTGAGCGCACAGAATGTTAGGGTGAGTGTCACATGCTGGGTTAGGGCCTGCTGTACTGTGCCGTACCTCCTGGCCTGGTAGAGGTAAAGATCATTTGATTGTGCAGAATTTAGCAAGGAAAATATTCCCAGCCATACAGCAAAATCGGCTGTATGTTGTTGTAGGTAAGAAACAGTGAATTGTACAAGATTGTTTTTCTAGACCCACTGTATCATTTGCTGTGCTTTCTAGGATGTGAAATTTGCAAGGTATAAAACAGTGTTAGTCTGATAACTAGTGATTAACATTCAAAGTATAAATTTTGATGTAGTATTTAATGGGGCAGAATTAATTCTTTCTCAATACTAATTAATTGTTCAACTCTTTTTCTGTAGTCGTTTTGGAAGAATTAGATCAGTGGGTTTAGATAGGTGGGTGGTTTGGTTTTGGGTTTTTTTTGGGTAATGGAAGGATAAGTGGGGGAAAGCTTGAAGGGAAACTGCACAGTTTGTGCATCTTAATGTGAACTATTAAGTAGCTTCAAAACCAGATTTAAGGATTTGTTAAACCTAAAGGCTGGTGTGTGCCGAATCAATGTCAGTGGATGTTCCTTTTATGTCTTGTTTTAGTTCAAATAACCTTTCTCTTCAGTGTCCTCAAGGGTGTCAGAGGAATATAATCCATGCTCACAGTCAACTGCCAGCAAAGCTTCCACACAGATCAAATAATATGAGGCAAGATGTGGCCTTCTCTGCCCGTCCTGCATGCGGGTTTTTTTAATGGTTATAGGTATGCCATAAAAGAGTAGATTTGGTTAAGATTATAGGTCTGCTATTACTAAGTAGAAGCTGATGAGGTTTTTAATATATTATGGAAGTCTTGATAGGAAGGTTCCTGTGCTTTTACCTAAGTCCTTTTTAGAGGTAAGATAGATAGATAACAGAAACGGATGCTTACTTTGGTCAAGAAAGCAGTTCTTGTCACAAAATAACAAGGCAAAATGAAAGAACTAGAGTAAACTTTTTTTTTTTATGCTATTGACAGCTTAAAATTGCAAGACAAGTAGCTTGGAAAACACTGATGTTGCGGTACCTCTTTATTCCAGTCCTAAAGAGACACACTCATTATCTGAAATAAGTCTGTTAAAAATGTCTTGTCAAGACTCAAGATTCACTGAAGTCATGGTTGCACAAGTTGGCCAGCCCATGAAGAGCCAAGTGCCATTTTCACACAAAAATAATGTAAATACTTGGAATATTGAGCGTAAACCCTGAGAAATTTGCCAGTGATGATGGAGTTGTAACTCAAACTGTCTTGACAGTATTTCTTTAAAAATACAGTCAAAATTTCCTTTCAGTCTATTTAAAGTAGGTAATTTACGAAGCATGTCTTTGTAATTACAAAATACTAAACTACAGGTTTTTTGAATAATTACCTTTGATTTTTCCTGAAACATCTGATTCTTGTGACAAGCCTTTTTAATAACTAAGGGTAAATATAATGACTTGTTAAATGATTGAGCTTCTGCCTCCTCATGAATTTAAGTATGTTTATTCTGTCTAAGTACTCTTAATACACTCATGATAATTTCATTAAAATGGTTCAGTAAGGTGGACTTTGTGGTCATAAGCATGAGGCAAATCCTCTGTGGCCCAGACTGGCATGTTGGGTCCGTGTTCTAGTGAACAGGCAAAATGTTCTGCTTTCCTGAGGTATATAGGTAGCTGCTTGAGAGTGTTTATTAGTGCTCAGAAGAAACTATGGAAGTGCTGGCTTTGAAGAAGAACAGATGCTCTTTGCTGTTGACAAAGCAGTAGTACAAAAATGAGACAACTCCCTTGTTCCAAAGGGTAGGATTTTTATGATTTGCAGTCTGCCTGTCTTCAGAAATGGCATGGATATAACTGAAATGAACAAATTGGCATTGGAGCTCTTTGCCCAAGACTACCAAACAGTGGAAGAGGTTTGCTTTCATTTTTATGTTTCTGGAAAATAATGGGGTTTTGATCTTGCCACAGGTCTGAGGATATTAAGTACGGGTTTTTTTTAGATTTAGAGTAGGGAAGGTATATACCACCAACCTGTAACAGAGAATAGTAACCTTGGCTAATGAAGAGTTAACAAATATGGACCTTTTTGAAAGTATGACTTCAAGTGTAGTTCCTCTAGACTACTGACTGGGTCTACTGAACCACCTTGGACACAGGCCTGTCAGGTTTCTCTTGCACTTGTTTCAGCTTTGACAAAGCGTAATCTTTGAAGTGATAACAAATGCATGGAAGTATCTTATTTCCATCCAGCTTCATTTGAAACCTGAGATGTTAGAAGGGCTTGGGAATGCATACAGAGAGTAATTTTTTCTCTTGCATGCTTATAATACCTGCGGACTGACTGTATGGTCCAAACAGAGACACTTTTCAGAGTAAGGATAATCACTCCGCTGTGATTTTAGGATATGTCGCTATTCTGTGTTTCAGTCTCTTAGCTATTTTTAGTACTTCAGAGAGGTAGAATGTAGTGGATGAGATATGCCAGAAAGAGGATCCTTTCCCTTGATTCTTTTCACACAAATAATTGCGGTAGGCATAGTAGTATGTAGGGGTGTAGCTGTGTCATCTGAGCATCTGTCTACTGCAGCATGTGAGCAGGAAGAGCAAGGCAGGAGTTTGCCACAGTCTGTGGCATTATGGAATTCCAGATATGGTTGAATCTAAAAGAGATTTTGAAAATAGTTAAGATTGGCAGGTCATTGGGATTGTCTGGAGGTACAAGGATACAGGTTTGACTATCATGATAATTGAAATGTTAGCTAGTCTTTATTCACTGGAGTACTGTCAAGGGATTGACACCATAATAACCTTTAAGGGGAAGAATAATCTTTGTAGTTACAGGACACTTTTATACCACTGAATACTTTTATACTGTGTAAGGATTTTTTACTGATGAACTGTTTGGCAGGAAGTCATAATTTTAATGAAAGTAGTTTACTTGTTACAGAGGAAGGAAGGCTGAAATTACTCTGAAAGTTTCTTTCAGCTATTCTTGACACATGCAGAAGTATTTATTTTGAAATAGTGTGAAGATTGTTACTTACAAGAATGCAGATACGATTGCTGAGAAACAGTGTATGCTTCATTAGTGTCAATGTAGTGTGCTATAGAAATCCAAATAAAAGGACTTCAGGCAGTGCAAATCTTCATAGCTTGTGCTTTCTCAAAGAGAATTGTCAGCATTGCCCTTGCTACAGATTTTATAGGAGCTATTTTTGATAGCTCTTTTATTAGCAAACTTAGTTTTTTACCCTGCTCTTCTCCTTAATAATTATTTTTAGTGTTCCAAAGAATCCAAATATTCTTCCTGAAAGATAAGATTTTTTTTTTTTTTAATAGCAGGCCACCATGTTAAAAGATTCCAAGATTTATCAAGGCAAATGTACAGTGGCTGTGTTCTTCAGCTAAGCAAGTACATAATCCTCTTCACTTAAACATAGTTTAATGCAGTGGATGGGCTTACTGATAGCCGTTGGGATTTCCTAGAGTCTGATGTGTTTTTTAGAGGTGAATGCTGTTGTCATGTAGGGGTAGAACTTGGCCATGAAGCCTCTTCCCACTGATGTGTCTGGAGAGTGGACTGCACCTGGTGGTCTTAATAGAAAAGCAACAGACATGTTAATCTGGTGGAAATCTCTGCCAGTATTCAAGTTTTTTTGCTGTTACACGCTCTTTAGTCAAGCTGTCCTATTCAACATTTCTTCAGAAATTTGTGGGTTTACCTTTATAAATGCTAAACCTTTGCAATGTATGAGTGTTTGTCCAGTTTACTTACCAACAGAGATGTCTTGCGGTGTTAAGGTTGCAGGTCAATTTATGAATATGGTTCTGAGGATATGTACCATTCACATTAGAGGAATACAAATGTCCTTTTTATGCTATTTACCTTGCATACCTTCATTTTAGACCAAGTGGTAGGCCAGACTTCTGCATTCAGGGGTAGCTCTGAGTTGAAGCCTGGCACAAGGAGCACTGTATGGTGGACTCCAAGGGGTTAATTGTTGTTTGGGTGGTGGTTGTTTGGTTCTTTTTTTCTTTTTTTCTTTTTTTTTTGTGTGTGTTCTGAAAGACTTCTCCATAGCTTAGTGTTTAATTTTGGGCACTAATCATGTGTAAGTCCCACCTTCTTGCCTGCTTCTGGTCAGTGATTTACAGCCTCCAGTATGTGCTCCTAATTGTTCTCACTGAGTTATTTTTAAGGTAGCTTGTGTACGTGTGTGCTGCATTGTGAAAACACTTTCTGAGATGATGCCTTTGGAAACCTGAGGCAATGCAGAAGCGCAGCAGTATTCTGTTTATAGAACTGGGTCAGTGAGCGTACCTTAAGTCTGACCTCCAACAAGACACTGTCTGCAGGTGCAGTTCAAGATTTTCTGTTCTGTAGAGGCTAATGTGGATTCAAATATAGTATGAAGAAGAGTGACAGCACAGGCAGTTCAGCTGCAGCGCTGAATATGTCAAGAGGAAGAAGGTACTTGGTTTCTTTTGTGGGGATAGAGATGAATGTATTGGAATAAAATGCCTGAGCGCAAGGGATCATTTTAATTAAAAGGAGGGCAAGTCAAACAAAAAGAGAAAAAATAATTAATGTCCTTGTGTATGGGAGTATGAGTTGTGATAATAGAAATAGCCTCACAGAGAAAGAGAAATTAACATTTTTAGATTTAAAAAATAAAAAAAAAAAGCAACCATTGTCTTTCAGACTTGAAGTTTTCTGACTGTAAACCAGAACATCAGTGTATTCAACCCTGAGTTTCTTACCCTAGTTCTTTTGCAAATCCTTTTCTAAGTCATCCATGGGTGATTCATCCTTCCCATTTCTGACTAGTGTGTGCCTCTGAACTGCTGTGTTAGGAAGGGGTGCAGTTAATGTCATGTTTGAAATGCTGCTTGTGTCCCTCCACAGACTGTCTTTCATCTCTTGCCTTTGTTACTGATTTTGTTTTTGTGCTTGGAAGGCCTGTGATCTTTTCAGGATTGTTTGAGAAGGCAGTTTTCCACATTATGAAGATGAGCAGTTAAAGCAGCTCATAGTGTTTCAAGATGGTGCGTTCCACAATGTAATGAGATGTGTTCTTGGTCTGAGCAGGGAATTAATGACTTGTAATTTGCAGTTAGTACAAAATGAAACAAGCACATGCCAGATGTAGGACACTGAGCCTTGACATTTAATTAAGGAGGAACTACGAGTGAAATTAGGGTTAAAAACTCTGAATAGACTGATTATTGTTACAAAACAGTGAGCTGATAAGTACTTATTGGAGATGCAAAAAGCTCAAATTAGTATATACTGTATCGTTGTGGAATTTGCAGTGCTTGTAGATGACGGGGCCCATAGGTATGGCCTAAACCAGTCTTGTAGTAGCTTTTCTTATTAGGAAGATGGTTTACTCTTGTATGCAGGTACATTATTCTGGAGTTTTCAGATATCCTGCCTGCTGCCTGCATATTCAGAGGAAAAAGTTTAGGGAGAACTTGACTTTTCACAGCAGTTTACACACTTTAGTTTTGTTTTGTTTTAATTGGATTTTAAATTGCATTCTAAAACAATAATGATAAGGCACTAGATACATTTAAAATTTATTTTCCAAGTTTTTTATACTTGAAACCTGACTATTAAATAATGAATCAATACTAAGAAAGGGAATTCTTAGGGATACATAACAAGGAAATACAAAATCAGAAATGTTTTTTATTTGTTTATTTATTAGCCCTTAGGACCCATGCTAGTCTTTAGTCAATGAAAAAAAAAAAAAAAAGTGGGTTTCCTAGAAAAATGATCTTCTTTGATACGTTTTTCTTTGCGAAGAAGGATTCATGTGGTTATGTGTTTTGGTTCAAGAATTCTTTGAGGTTGTCTGCAGGGAAATGGCACTTTTTTAAAAAGTGGCTGAGTTGGAAAAGCTATTTATGTTTAAGAGATCCTTAAATGTGAATTGAAGACCTTAAGGAGTTAGCTCCTTGTGTATGTCCGTAGGAGAATTTAGGCACAAGCTGTGATGTCAGCATTACCATAGTGCAGTTAGTTTGAAAGTTTTATGAATAACAAAATACTTAAACTGATTAAAGATACGGCCACTTAAGTTGTTTGTATATGATGAGATTATGTTGGTGGTTACATGACTGAAAGACAGCAGACTTGGCTCTGTTTTCTTTATGCTTTCTTTGGTTCAGATTCTTACTATTTATTCCCAATGCATTTCTTTGACTGGAGTTCCTGTTACAAAATTCTGTAAAAAAACCCCTCTTTAGTAGGTGGTGTTGTAGGGCTTTTTATGTTGATCTGTCCAAGTTCATTAATTTTTTTTTTTAAACAAGTGTTGGAAAACGTTGTGTCAGTGTTGCAGTAAATAAACAAGGAAGGTACTACTCTCAGGTTCTACACAGACACGTATTTAATACAATATGTAAATAGCTTAAGCCAGCTGGCCAGTCTGTAACTGGCTGCAATGCATATTTTTTTTTCTTTCATCCAAAATTCCATTTTCCATCTAAACCTTTGTGCATCTTAATTTTTAAATTTTGTTTTCAGTTGTACAGTGAATTAAAAATCAGTATTTGAATCTAGAATTCCTGCTCTATAACAGGTTAAAATTTGAAGAATAAAAATGACAGGAGCTCAAGAACCCTCTGAGTGCCTTTTTTTTTTTTTTTTTTTTTTTTTTCCTGTAGGGGAAAAGATAGAAGAAGAAAGAATAAATATTTTTGAAGAGTGACAATAGGAAGGCATAGTAGGTTTTTGTCTCTTTTTCCTCTGTATACATGTATGTCTACTTCAAGCATACAAACTTAACCTGTCTGCTGCCTCAAGGTATGCAAAGCTAACTGTAGGATTATGTGTTCGAATATGATCTTGTTTGATGAACAAGCTGTAAAATCTATTTTTAGAAAATCGTGGAAATGGCACCACACCTCCACGCTTGAAAGATTAATTAGATATTTATTTATTAATCTTAATCCTACAAAGAATCAGATCTGATAACATAAATTACATGCTTGTTGTCCTCCCTTTTTCTAAATTACTCTCCCAATAAACTCTGAACAGTGTTGTCCAACTTTTCTGTAGTGTTTTTATAGAGATCATTAAAAAGGCTCCCTATAAAATCTGTGCAGAAACATTTATTTCTTTCCTGTCAGTGTGAGAGATCAGGATTCTAACAGTTTTCACTACAGGAGACTTGAGAATCCCTCTCCTGGGGGAGATGTGTTGACCTTCAAATCAATCTGTGTCTTGATGTAGCTTTTGACATGACACCAGCTCCAGCCAGTTGCTTCTACTGGTAGCTCTGAGACAGTGAAAGCTTACAGCTCTGTTTGGTTTAGAATGACGTGGCTTAAAAATCTGTCACACTGGATTGAGACAAGAAGTATATATTTGTAAAGCAGATCTGCTACATGATGGGCTTTAAGTTATGTTTTTGCCCCGTGGGGTTCAAACCTGCTTTTCCTTTCTTCAAAAGCTTCTGTGCTGGCTTAACTGCAACTTGAGTGTATTCAGCCAGAGCCATGTGCCTGATCTACGATCTGGCAACCTTTTTTCTTAATAGCAACAAATCAGTATCTGTTTCACACCTTAGATGTAATTGTGCACACAGATGTGTCTTTCGGATGGATTTTCTGTGTTGGGTAGGTACTTCCCAGGCTGCTTCATTCTTTTTGCACAAAGGCATGACTACTGCAAGTCCCAACGTAGTTTTTGGATTTACCTTTTGATTTTTGTGTATTCTTTTTGAAACAGTGAATGGCTGTTAATATATCTGTATTCATCACCTGGAATTCATTTAACTTCTACTGCAGTGGTTAAAACAGACTTTTATTTTTTAAACAGCATCTGTATGTACATTACATACATACCTGCACACACCTGCCTTCTGTCTTTGGTGTAGAGTAACTACAAAATACGGCTGCATGCAGAAGGAATTGCTACCCCTGTTCATATCAGACAGACAAATGATTGCATACTTATTTTGGAATGTTGCAGAAAAACTCTAGGTATTTTAAAATCTTCTCAAAACTACTAATGAATAGGGCCTTCCATTTTGTATTAGAGATGTCCTTTGCTGTTTGCATTTCCTTGTGATCAAAGGCTTAGTTCTTTGCATCCTGGATGGAAATTGTCAACTGAAGATGTGAAAGCATGCCGACTGTAATTAGGCTGAATCGGATGCAGAAGTTAGCATAATCCATAACAGCTTCTTATATGACTGCGCGTTAGAAACATATATGTACAAATTTGGCTCATTTAAATTGCAGCTCATCTTTAAACAGTTTTGGAGAGTAAGTGCTTTAAAAAATGTCATTGAAACATTCTGGCTAACAGTTCTCAGCTTATAAATGGGAAATGTGCAAATATCATTCTGCCTTTTTGTTGATTTCTTATGCATGCTAGATTAGATGTTTTATACATACGCTCTGTATTACATATACTTGTGAATATGAAGTTCTTGTATTAAACTATTGTAAAACCAAATTCACTGCTTCCCTAAATTATCTGTGTTTTCAGACAATAGATTATTGTAAAATAAACCAATGGAGTGTAGAGCTCTTTTGTGACAAATGGCTATGCCTTTTAGATATCACATCGATGGGGATAACAGTGCAATTTGAGTGTATATGAACAGAAAGAGCAACCTCTTCAGTTGGTTATGTGTTTATTTTTGTGGGTGTTTGGGTTTTTTTAATATGATATAAGAGCACATAATTTGGCTGCTGTCATGAAGTGGTGCATAATGCGTGTTCCTTAAAGCATTCTTAGTTAAGATTTTAGTGGTTATAATTTTTTTTTTTATTTCTTAGAAAACTACACTTGTTTCTGTGCAAAATTTTAATATGGTTCACTAATTCATTTTGAATGTGTATCAAAGCTTCACAAGTGTCTTCATGTAGATGTGTCAATTTATTGCTTTTGAAAAATTATTCCTACTTGATTCTATTTTCACATTTTCTGGTTCATTGGAAGTTATAAATATCTTAAGTATAAAGGAGCGATTCCTCAATTATTCTCACTGTAGAACATTCTTCTGGTGACATTTAAAATGGATGAAGTGATTTCTACATGTTCTATTTTAACATTGTTACGCTTGTTTGTCACTTCAATCACATTATGTGTGGTAATAGAGTTAACCGAGTTTCTAAACTTTTTTTGAACTTGATTTGCATTTGGTAGAGGTGTTTACAAACATCCAGGAATTTGCTGGCCTTAATGTAGTGCGTGAGGTACTGACAAAATAGCACAATAAAATGTTTCTTGCAATGCTTGTTTTACAGGCTGTTTTTTCAAGCATGAGACAGCTGTTGCAACTTCATCAAAACAGCCGCGTCTAAACCTGTAGGTGGTTAGGTCTCTGTGAAACTGTAGAGTTGCTATAATGAATGTAAAGTAGTCTTAGGGGGTAGTTGTTATTTTGAGAATATGTAGTGATAAGAGTTTTTGGAGCCCATGGAAAACGATGATGATGGTTTCCTTTTTACTGGGAAAGGGTGCTTTTTCCCATGACTGACTGATTGATCAATCCTTTCAGAGGGTTGGATGGCATTTCTTCAAATTCTCCAAGCTCTAATTTGTGGATATTTGTAAAGATAGTTGTATATCAGTAGCATCTGCAAATAACTGTATTTATTAGAGTACGTCTTTTATACACCAGCTATTTTGGTTTTGCACAAACCAGAATCCTGGATATGCAGCCCTATTCTTCAGCATTTGTTAGACATTTTTCTGCCGTGTTGTTTATTTGTTTGGTGGTTTTTTGGTGGGGTTTTTTTTTTATTATTATTATTTTAGTCTTCCTTTATTTTCTGTTGGTGCTTGGCTTATAAATTAGTGTTAATATTAAATCAGGAAATAGAAACTGAAAAACTTGAAACACTGTTCAAATGCAGGACAAACATTGTAGAAGTTGTGTGAAACTGTAATTGCATTCTGAAGATATATTTCAAATTCATATGTTTTAATGATTTTGTAAAGGAAAGCTTTAGTCAGTTACAGAGAATTGCTCGTTTTATTTTTACTTGATTAATTAGTGTTCTCTTCCACTTCAGAATGTATGAAAACATGTCCACAATGGTGTATTTAAAGGAAGAGAAGTTGGAGAAGCTTACTCAAGATGAAATCATTGCCAAAACTAAGCAAGTGATTAATGGACTGGAGGCACTGAAGAATGAACACAATTCAATTTTACAGAGCTTACTTGAAACACTGAAATGTTTGAAGAAAGATGATGAAACCAATCTGGTTGAAGAAAAATCAAACATGATTCGAAAGTCACTGGAAATGCTGGAGCTTGGACTTAGTGAAGCACAGGTAAAATTGCAGTAGAAATAACGCATTTCAGACTTTGAGGATTTACATTTACATTGTTACTAGATGCGAAGGAAAAAGACTGCTGTAATTAATAGAGGAAGATACTGCCCATCTTGCTGTGTTACAGAACTAATTAAACATTCAGCATTAAAGCACTGAAGCTCATAACTGAGCTCTTCTTTACTTCAGTGAGACAGTTGCTATTTTCTCTTTACACTTTTCTATGTCGTTAGACAAGTAACGTTTGAGAAGCTCAAGAACTGAGCATTGGCATTTTAACTGTTAAATTGTTGCGTAGGAGTGTCTCACATACACAAATGAATTTACTCCAACCTTTGAGCTCTACTATAACCTTAAATTCATGTATGTAATCCCTTGATTCTGAGATTCTTTATAGTAGCTCACAGTGAATACGCTTGGGGCTTAAGAATCTCTAATGTTTATTGGACATTTTACTAAAGCAAAATGGAATCTAAAAATATTTTAAGAGTTAACAATTGAGTATGAATGTGGAAAAACTTTCATCAATGTGATAAAGAAAGGATTCTGAGCTAATTTTTGTGAACTATCCTAGCCAGTGAAGGTATCATCTGCAGAAGAAAAGTGGAAAGATCCAAGTTTAGTCAGGATGTCAGGACTATATTTATAGTCCAACTTTAGGGTATTTTGTACTAGGTCAAAAACCTGAAACAATGTGATACAACCCAGTCATCAGTATAAAATGGCAGAGTGTTTGCAAATGAGTTGAAGATGACAGTGAGTTACCTCTATATTAGTAGGCTTTATTTTGGTCTATAACTTACATTCTCATTCTTCTTATCCAGATCGAGCTATTATTGCTTGGTGATCTGGAAGCTATGTGCACTGGATCGTGGTGAATTGAGGCCTGAGAGAATGAATGAGGATAGGTTACCAGGCATGGGAATGTAGCACCCATGCACGTAATGGTGCAGTCAGGCCTTAGTACATTGCACAAGCTTTGATCCCTTGTATTGGGAGAAAATACTAGAAGCTATATGGAATAAAATTACAATAGTGCAATAGCTGAGTTACCTTTATTGAGTGTTTGTAGAAGATCTGAGAGTGAATGAGTAACTTCTCTCTCCAAACTTTGACATGGTACTGGGAGTCCAAAAAACCAGTTCTGGGCTCTATCTGATTCAGCATCCTTAGCTGCAGATGTTACTGCCTTGTTAGCCCCACATGGTGTTTTGTGGACTGTGGTGGCAAGGAACCAAAAAGTCGGCATTTACTGCTTCTGTTGGGAAAACATTTACACTTCAACCTACTGCTTTCAGACCCAAGCCTACTCTTCCTGCATGCTTTGGGTTGCAACAATGTAATGATTTTTTTGATTTGCAAAATTTAAGACATGGAAATATTTTATAGATATTTTTGTGACATGGATGTAGGTCGGATGACATTAAGTATTACATGAAAATGAACCTGACTTTGAAGAACAAATCAAACTTTTATTTCAGTTAATTCTAGAGAGTGACATTACTGAGCATTTTATTTTGCCATCGTAGCTTGTACAGTATTGTTTGAGTACGTTGACCCTATTATCACAACTTTCCTCAATGTACTTTCTGATATTACAAATGCCACTGTTGGAATAGACCAAGTAATTGAAGTTATTAACAGTTTTGAAAATATAAATAGGTAGGTGCTGCAGTCTGGGGATTTGGGATGGTATTAAGAAATTATACCTGGAGTTTTTCTTACCTTTATAGGAAAAAGTAGTTTCTAAAAGTTTGATGCTGTTTAATTATTATTTATTTATTATTATTTTTTTGAAACCTGACATTTCAGGTGAGGACACCACCTGTTTCACATGAAATAGTTTATAAACACTTTGAGGTAACTTGGTTTTAAAGAAACATGAAATTGAAGAGATGAAATGCTAATAACTTTGGAATATCAAACTCATCTAGAGGATGATTTCTGTTATCACCAGTGGCTTGTGCTTGCAAGGTTTGCTTCTTGGGATTGCTATCAGCTGTTCCGTGTGTATCAGATGGAGATTACATAACCAGTGTAGGGAGAATATATTCTGTTATGTAGGTTTGGCTTTTACTTAGCAAGTTCCTTTTTCATTTAACTTTGCTTAGGAAAAACACCAATCTGACTGGTTTTTATGGCTGTCCTGGGTGTTTGTTCTTAATGTGACTGTTCAAACACATTGAATGTCTGCACGCTCAAGCTTATGATATATACGTGAAGTGTTTATATCAAGTGTGTATTCAGCTGCACATTTAAATCTCAGAAGTGTAATTGTCCCTTGGAAGTATTACTGTGCTTAGGTGTTCATCCTTATGAACTGTAAGCATGTATCTAAATTCTTTTCTGTCTGACAACTGCTGAATTAGAATACAGTGTTGGTTCTTGGGTTATTTTTGTGATCTTTCAAGTTAAAAGTATTAATGCTTCATTTCACCTTAGGGGAAGAAACTGGAATTTCTGTTTCAGTAATCTAAACCCTAGTTCACATTTTTCATTTATTTTAAGATTACCTGTAATCTTCAGGGAATTCTAAAACAATTTGACTTCTGATAGCATCATCGAAAACAATCATTAATAAAGAGTGTCTCTAGGTCAACTCTGGCTGAACAATTGGTAAAAAAGTTGAAAAGTGAGCACCAGGTACATAAAGAAGAGAAATACGCCCCTTTACCAGATATCATAGCTGACATAGCTTTTAAATAATAAAAGGCTTTAATATTAAATACAGGAGAGCATTCTAGAGGAAGTACGTTATGTGACACCTTCTGCTTTTTAGGTGATGATGGCCTTGTCAAATCACTTAAATGCAGTGGAATCAGAGAAGCAGAAGTTGCGTGCTCAGGTTCGCCGGCTATGCCAGGAAAATCAGTGGCTACGGGACGAACTAGCCAATACGCAACAGAAACTACAGAAAAGTGAGCAATCCGTGGCTCAACTGGAGGAAGAAAAGAAGCATCTAGAATTCATGAATCAATTAAAAAAATACGACGATGATATTTCACCATCAGTAAGTAGCTGCATAGTAAATAGCACCTTATGTTTACACGTTATAATTTATCTAGTTACCAGCATTTTAGTGGTCTCTAACACGAAAATGTTAATCTTGTACCAGTGTCACCTAGTTCCCAGAAAGATTCTGAGAGTTCAGTTCATTCTTACATTACAAAAGTAAATGTATTACTTTCTGTAGATCATAAAATACATATGAGGATCAAGATCCATATATATTTAGTATCATATTACCTTAAACAGTTACGAAGATCTGAACCAAACCAAAAATTTCCATTCGTAAATTCAACAGTTAAAATCAGTAGGGAGTGTAAACCATTAGAGATTTTAAGTACATCGGGGACTTGGCTTATTTTGACTACAAGAAAAATATTTTTGTCTAGTGAAATTGTTGTGCAGTTTTTATATCTGTTGAGAAATTAGACTAGAATAGGATGTTACTGAATCCCTTTTCAGGACCTTCTGCCAGACATTGTTATCATCTGCACGTTTTCAGTCGTGTTTAGCTACCCATTGTGTTACATATGCTTAGATTCAGAGAGAAAATAGATGAAATGTTAATTTACAGAAATAACTTATCACTTTAGAAGACTTCTGAATTTTCTGCCCTTCTTGTTACACTTTTATTTTGCTTCCTTAAATTAGGTGGCACTGTAGAGAAAGATCTCATTTTGTGCATGCAGACCTTCTCAGCTGTGTCTGGAAAGAAGTTTTTCATAACCTATTATTTCAGCAACATGATGGTTGAAAATGTATGCACTTTAGTCATGCTTAACTGACTGCTTGACTAAATCCTTTTAACGTGTTGTGTGAAGTGAGGGTTGTTTTGGTCAGTTGCACACGGAACTTTTCAGTGCTATTTCATGAGTTGATATTTGTAGCTGAAATACTGCCAGTGAAGCCTGTTTAGAAGAGGGGCAGGAGGAGGGTGTATTGGGATTTTGATGTGCTAACTGTTGAACTGTAATCTGTGTATGGCCTAAATAGCACCATTATTTGAAGTTTAATTGGTAAGCAGGGTCAAAGTTAGCAAAGCATTTTATGGTTTTGCTAACCGTATGGACAGTCACTGTTGCTATATACTCAGTATAAAGTTGGAGTCAGCATGCTTGAAATTCTGAACTTTCCATCTGGTCTAGTCCCATCAGTTTGCTCTTTTTGCAGAGCACCCTCTTTGCCACCACTGAACTTGAATGCCAGCAGCAGCAGTTGCCTTTTTCTCCTCTGTGGAAAACGGTGTTGGATGGAGGGCCATAAAACCAGGAATGTGTTCTGCTCCTGGGTTTTCTCCTTGCTGAGCTTAACATTTCTGAGAACTTTAACTATCTGTATTGCATAGAGTGTTCAGAAATACAAGTCTCCTTATTCCTCTCCCTTGCCCATCTGTAACTGCATTTATGGCTAAAAAAATACACTGGAGAATTCTGCATTCAGTAGTGCTCACTCTGCACTATGCACTTTCATTAGGTATAATGTCTCTGTAAGAACAGCAAATGTGTTCTTGTGTGCTTAAATTGAAACTGAAATCTAGGAGACCTGATTTCTATTCCTGGCTCTTCAGAAGCTGTCCTGTATTGCTTTGGGACAGAGTGTGTAAATACATTTGGACATAAGACCTTAAAATTTCTATGAGAAATGTTATTCTTGTCAATTCCTCAGTTCTGGATGTGGGGGTTTCCTTTAACATTGCTGATTAAAAGGTCTGTCCCTTTATGCCTTGCATTTAAGTGTAATGATTTGTTTGGGTTTGGGGTTGTTCTATAGGAGGATAAAGATACAGATTCCACCAAAGAGCCTTTGGATGACTTATTTCCCAATGATGAAGATGACCAAGGACAAGGAAGTAAGTGTATTTCAAATTGTAACATTAGTGTATTTCTGCAATGCAGAATATAAAGATGGTCTTCGCAGAAATGAATCCATGCTTGGGGCCCTATGGGACACTGTAGGAGTGGTGAATGCCTCCCCTAGAGTAAGGAAACCAGTCATTGATAACACGTTCTATACATTGATAAGGACGGAACTGGCTCCTAGATTTTTAAAGAGAGTTTACTATCTGTTGTAAAGTTCTTGGGACTGACTTGGGTTAAAAATTCATCCCACAATCTTTTGTGTGGGCCTCAGAATGGAAAAGGTTTGTTCCAAGTGACTGAGGCAGATTCTGAAACATTGAAGCTTTTTGGTGGTCTGCCCAGATGGTGAAATCTGTTAAATCAGATCATTAAAAACATCATTAACATTTTGGGACAGGTTTCAGTATGAAGTCTTTCTCATACTGTCTTTTGTCCTAAGGCTGTCTGTCTTAAGTTTACTCCTCATTCTGGAAGTGTTGTCCTCATGTCAGAAGAACTTGAAGAGTTTAGCATAAGTTACTGTTGACTGTGAACTCCCTCCTGAGCTCATCCTTGCTTCCCTAGAATTTTACAGCAGGAAAGTTGGATGGCAAAGCTCTCTATATACCTGCGTAGTTCATCTACCTTATTTGGCTTTACAAAAGCCAAAGTTGACATCTCACTAATTCCCTTGACCTCCAAGAAATACACTGAAATATTTCAGTTCTGTGGTAGGCAGCGATTGTGCACGTAGGCTTAGAATTAATTGTACAATTCCACTGACATAAAAAGGCTCCCACTTGCTCTAAGGGCGGGGGGGGGGGGGGGGGGGGGGTGACGGGGTGGAAGAAGAGGGGAGAAGGAAGGGGGCGGGGGGGGCCAGCCGTCCGTGGTGGGGGGATGAAAAAAGAAGC
>JAAGNO010029959.1:22427-64578 GCA_033439905.1 Ceryle rudis
ACTTGACTGTACAGTTTCTTAACAGCCACAGATAAGGTTTCCATAGTTTGTAGTAATTTAGATACCATCAACCTTTTCAGTAATAAAATAACTACTGAAAAACTAGTTTGCTCTGTTTGCTAATAGGGGCTAGATCCAGAAAAGGAATTTTGGAAAGAGATTTCTAAGGAAGGGATTAGACAAACTTTAGGTGCCCAGATCTGAAATTCACTCAGCAGCTGCCTATGGCTTAAGACATATCTGTATTTTAGATTAAACATCTGTATCTGACTACAGCTTTGGTCCTGAACTTTCACATAAGTCTGTCCCAAACTCAGCACCCAGGTTCCCATCTAATCCTAAATGGGTAGAAAAAACACAGGTGTAACTTTGAGGATATAGCAAGAATATGGCATCCTTTGCAAAATGCAATTCTTGATACACAACCAAAAAAACCCCACCAAACTGAGTTGGAAGCATTTCTATGTCCACCTGCTATACTGCAGTCTAGTACACAAGTTACTGGCATGAGGAAAAGGAGACAAAGTTTCAAACAGTGTATTGTTGCCAGTACTGAAATATTTTGACACAAGAAGTGTGTATATGTACACATAGATAATATTGACATAACGTGGACTACACACATGTATAACAATGTATGTACTATGTGTTTATGGCTTAATACACACAGAGATTTGTATATAAAGCCTTAAGTAAACACGTAAGCATCAATATTTTCTTCCACACTTCAAAAGTGGAAATTTTATATCATTGAAAAATAATCTATGAACATCTATATTCAAGAGAAAAATCAAAATGATAGAGCCCAAGTAGATGAAAATACACATTTGCAGTCTCTCATTAATATGCCTAAATCCTGGGGATGGGCTGGGTTTTACACAAGCTACTGTCTTCAGTGCTTCCTGTTGACTGCCCAGGAGGGCTCTTTGAAACAGCTCTGGGGTTTTTGGTCTTATTTCTGAGCCTAACACTTTTCCTTATCTTCTCTGTATCCTAATTCAGGCATCTAACAAAGGAACCTGAATTCTGCTAGAGATTAATTTTTTGTGTCTAGCACTACATCCCTAGGAGAATCAGAACTCTGCATAGGTTTCAATACTACATAGTAATGATATCCATTTCAAAGGAAAAAAAGAACCAAATCAGAACTGGAAATGTAGTTCTCATCTTTGATACTACCCATACCAGCTTTATTGATGCTAGACTAGAAGTTTACGTCTTAAACCCCACATTAGCTGGGTCCCTCATTCTACAGCAGATATGTTCTTATTTATCAGCTATTAAACATTATAATACTGCAGTGTATCTAACACAACAGAACAAAGCATGTATCTAAACAAGTAATGGTAGCGAGTGATCTGAAATGTTACCTAAAAAAAAAATCTCTGACCACAAGAATAGGAAGAGTTGCAAAATCAAACACAGAAAAAACAACATGTCACAGTGATGCCTAGAAAACCTGAATTTGTCCATATATAAATTATGAAAGTTTTAAAGTAACTTATACTTTCCTCAGAGAAATATACCTTATGACACCGCTTCGAAGTATAACGCCAGATACTGTTTTCCACTTGATCCCTGGTTTATTCAAACTGCTTTTGCTGAAACTATTATGATTCAAAATGTGATTTTCCTGTAATTGTAAACTGTGGTCTCTCATATTACTCCATATAGACCATCAAAACAGTGAAGTGACAATAGAACAGTTAAATTCCTAACTGTTTAATGATGTTCCAAGAAATCTTAGTATATTACAAACATTAGAGTTTTATGTGTAAAAGATTCTTTGTGGAAATCTGTAAGCTTGTTGCTTCCATTAGCCTTGGCTGCAAATGCAAGTTCTTCATATTTCTGTGATTTAGATCATGTCTGTCTTTAGAAGGAACTCAGAAACCAAAGAATTCTTACCAGCTCTCTGCAGGTATTTCAGTTCTGAGTATCATCCAGAAACCCTCTGACAAGGAGGAGAAGACAGTCCAGTTGTATGTGGCAATATTAGCCACGTGACCACTGCTGTCTCTCTGTGGCACTCTTGTCTCATTCACTAAACAGTTTCTGATTTTAACAAGCAAAACAGAATGTCTACAGAGGACTGGCTTGTTCACAGTCCTGGTTTTTGCCTCTAAGCACCCCATCACCCTGTTCAATGAATCAACTAAATAGTCCATGAAAAAAAGAGAAAAAAAATCTATCTCTCTGATGATGCCTAAGATGATCAAAGGCTTTAGAGTCAATCTTAATAATACATATACCAAATCCTGAGGCCATCGTTTGTAATCTTAGTGGTAGTTTACTGTAGATTTAAATATAATTTCTCTCTTAAGAAATTCGGAAATGACATCTTGTGTAGATCACAAAATCATAGAATTGGCTGGGTTGGAAGGAACCTTAAAGATTAACTATTTCTAACTTCCCTCCCATCATGGGCAGGGACACCTGCTACTAGACCAGGTTGCTCGAAGTCCCATCCCTGAACACTTCCAGGGATGGGGCATCCACAACCTCTGCTGACAACCTGTTCCAGTGCCTCATTACGTTGACAGTCAATTTCTCTAATTTAAATCTACGCTTTTTCAGTTTTAAACTGTTACCCCTCATCCTCTCACTACACTCCCTGATAAAGAGTCCTTCCTCATCCTTCCTGTAGCCTTCCTTTAGGTAATGGAATGCTGCTATAAGGACAGGCAACTGTCTCAGCTTGTCCTCACAGGGGAAGTGTTCCAGCCCCCCTAATCATCCTTGTGACCCTCCTCTGGACCCACTTGAACAGGTCCATGTCTTACAGTGAAGGCCTGAGAATTGGATGCAGTCCTTTAGGTGGGGTCTCACAAGAACAAAGTGGAAGGATCACCTCCCTTAACCTGCTGCCCACGCATCTTTTGATGCAGCCCAAAATGCAATTGGGCTTCTGGGCTGCAAGTGCACATTGCTGGCTCATATTCAGTTTTTCATCCACCAGTACTCCCAAGTCCGAGAGCGGGGCTGCTTGCAATCCACTTATTGCCCAGCCTGTATTTGTGCTTGGGATTTCCACAACTCCGGTGCAGGACCTTGCACTTGGCATTGTTAAACTTCAAAAGCTTCACATGGGCCCATCTCTCAAGCCTACCTAGGTGTGTGGTATCCCTTTGAATGTAATTTGTTCCCTCCAGCGTGTTGATCGCACCACACAGCTTAGTGCTGTCCACAAACTTCCTGAGGGTACACTTGATCCCACTGTCTGTATCGGTGACAAAGGTGCTGATGCCAGTCCCAGTACAGATCCCTGAGGAACACCACTTGTCACTCATCTCCACTTGAACATTGAACTGTTGACCACAACTCTTTTGAGTGTGACCTTCCAGCCAATTCCTTACCCACCAAGTGCTCCATCCGTCAGATTCTTGTCTCTCCAATATTGAGAGGGATGTTATGTGGGACAGTGTCAAATGCTTCACACAAGTCCGGGCAGCTGATGTCAGTTGCTCTTCGTGATCACAGCAAAGTTGGACTTTTGGATTCACAAAGGTATCTGAACTCCACTAACAAAACCAGAAATGGAATAAGCATTCTATTTTCTGTGGGATCTGCCACTAGAGGGGGAATAGAGCAAATGTGACATGGCAAGATCTTTGCGTTTACAGCTTTTGGCTGAACAGCACAGTAATGTCAGATTTCCTAGGGTTTATTCCAGATTCTGTAGGAGATCCACCCGCATCTTCCCTCTGTTTTGTCTATCACTGAGCCTTGTGACCTTCCACTTTTCCCCTCACCTACTTCATTTCTCATTCCTAGCTTTCCCTGGTGTCAGTCCCTTTCCATTCCTACACTAACCCCCATCTTTTTGTCCTTCCCCACATTATTCCTTGTATTATCCCCACTGCTCAGCTGCTTTTCTCTTCAACCTCTCTTTCTCACTCCCCTGCATTAAAAAATTGTAAATACAGACAGGATGTGCAATAGCATACCACGTGTGAAAGAGGTGGTTTCTCTGCTGTCATCAATTCCCACCACAGAAGCTCATCACATCCATACCCAGTAACTGTAAGGGTTCTGTACCACCTTTCAAAGCCAGAATCAAACACTTCAACTTTTTCTCCAATGGGAGAAAGTGAACGAAAAGTTATGAATAATCGAACCCTCAAGCAGGTTCTGTAAAACATTGTTACAAACTGCAAACACGGAAAAAAATTAGCAACATTTTAAACTTAGCTCCTGCAAAAGTCTAATGACCTTTATAGGTCATTTTTTTCCCCCATTATTGCAATTTTAAGAACTTGGGATGAATTTTCATGAAGAAAGAAAATGAAGTCTTGACACTAACACATATATCCTCACTTCATGTTTTAGGGGTATGGCTCTCTGACAGTCCTTAAAAACGCAGCACAGAGCAATGAAAGCTGCTTTCAGCACGTGTCTAGTTCTCAACGGCAGCAAATGCATCTTTCCAAAATCATCAGAAGCAGACACCAAGCATCAACGTTTTCAAACTTGAGCAGATTAAGTCAGTGAAAATTAGAAGGAGCTACTTGAATGGCAGGCCCTCGACCGGCCTGTTACAGCTGTGACCCATTCCTACGGCCACATGTGGAGCTTTTAAAGAAGCTTCCTACTCAAGACACAGGAAAGCCTGACCCAAGCTGGAGCGTGGCCCACAAAGGTGTCTAAAGCTGTCAGCGGAAGAATAGGACTGGTACAGGAAAGGGCGACGGACCTTTTCTAAACAACGCTAGGACACTAGGGCTCGTTCGGTGTCGGAGGTTCCCTCCACGCTCTCCCCGGCCGCCGTTTCCCGCCCTCCAGGGGGGTACGGTAAAGGCCCGGTAAGAACGGCGGAGGCTCAAAGCAGCCCTCCCGCTTCCCGCTCCAGCCTCACCGCTTCCCACGGCGGAGGCTGCCGCACGCCGTCTACCGATTGGGAGGCGGTTCGGGGCCGACTCTGCCGCACCGTACCGGTGGGACCGAGGGGCTCCGTCCTCCCAGCGGCCCCGCGGTTAAGAGGAAGGGGCGGCGGCTGCTGCTGCCGCGCGCTCCCGGGGGGGCGCCTTGGGGGGTGGGGACGTGCGGGATGTTACGTGATAGAAAGGAGAGAAGAAAGTCAGGCTTGAGGCTGGAGCCCTTATCCTGTGTGGTGTCTAAAACGTAATGAAAATGAGCGGGAGAATTTTCTCAATCTTCCCAGGTGAAAAGGGGAGTTGATTTGAGGGGAGAGTGGGAAGATGGGGGAATGCAACAACCAAAGATTAAGAGCTACTGGAAAATAAGTGGCTAAGCTTGAGGGTCAGAAAGTAAAACCTAAAGTTTGACATTGGTTTTGATGACTTGGTACCTTTTCTCTTGCAACTGTTATTTGCGACATCCAAGGCGTTTTATTCCTTTATGTGCCAACCTTAAGTACTCCTTGGTATAGCTAATAGATGGGTAAAATAAGTTAATGTAATACTGGCCAGAATATGAAGAATAAAAGTCATATTTGCACTGTTACTGTTCAAGACATCATGACTGCTGTGAAGTATGTTCTAATACCTATGCTTTGTATTGAAGAAATAAAACTCAGTGAGTCTCATTTTGTGTCACTGAGTGGTAGCGTTAGATGTTTTAGTTACGGTCATATTGTAAACAACTTGAAATCTTGTGGATTTCTTTCAGTTCAACAGCAGCATAGCAGTGCAGCAGCTGCTGCCCAGCAAGGTGGCTATGAAATTCCAGCAAGATTAAGGACCCTTCATAATCTTGTTATTCAGTATGCTTCCCAAGGTAGATATGAAGTTGCTGTACCTCTTTGTAAACAAGCTCTGGAAGATCTGGAGAAGACTTCCGGTCATGATCATCCTGATGTTGCCACTATGTTGAACATACTTGCTTTGGTGTACAGGTTTGTGTACTGACATAAATAAATATCAGTTAGCCAAATATTAACTATTTATTTATAACTTATTAATGTTCAGATGAACTTTTTTTGACTGTTTTATTTTCCTTTTCATTTATTTTCTTTCCCCTGTGGTGTGGGTGGGGTTTTGTTTGTTTGTTTGTGGTTTTTTGTTTGTTTGTTGGTTTGGTTTTTGGTTGGTTGGTTGGTTTTTTGTTTTGTTGGGGTTTTTTTATTGAAACCTTCAAGAGAGTCCTGCAGTATTTATGTCTCTGTGCACTTAAAGGTCAGACAAGCTGCTGCATTTTTGCCTGGGCCTTTGCTTTGGAAGTAAAGTTGGGTTTGGTACTCTTATGTCTATTGAGGGAGCATATTTTATTACCCTATTCCAGATAATCTAGAGGTATAAGTTGGAGAGCAGTGTAGAAGTAGTACATGCTAGCCCTCAACCAGCAAGCAACTTCATGGTTATAGGCTTTGGGTCTTTCTTCCCAATTACTCAATACATTTGCAGTTACTTTTCTTTTGTACTAGCATCTTTAGGCCAGTACTGAAGCCAGTTTCATTTCTATGACTTTCTTTTCTGAATCCCCAGTACTAATTATGGCTCCTTTGAAATTTAGAGACCAGAACAAATACAAGGACGCAGCAAATCTCCTGAATGATGCCTTGGCTATCCGTGAGAAGACTTTGGGCAAAGATCATCCAGCGGTTTGTATATGTGCAATATCATACTTTTAGTTGTGTTTTACCTGGATTTTTTCAACTCATTCTAATATTAAACTCAACAGGAAAGTTTTTAAGAACTGGCTTATCTCTAAACAATACAGGTAGGAGGCCACAATGCAGCATACCTTGTTTTCTCTTAAAGTACCTTTTGAGCATTGTATTCAGTGCTGCTTCACTGCAAATGACCTGCACATATTTGATTTTGGATTGCATGGGTTTTCTATGGGAAATAATCTGTGATGAAATATTTTAATTTGCTTGCTCAAATCACTTGATTAATCTCAGGTTGAAGGGGTACTTCTGATTCGTTTTACTGCTACATTTAAATGAAACATAAATCAAGCTTTTGTACTTAATTAACGTGGTATCTCCCTTCATGTAACTTGTGGGAAGCAGGGCAGCTCTTTGTAAGAGAAGAACATAGGAAGAAAATCTATGCACTAAATGATACTTCCACAAATGACACAAAGGTTATTTAATTGTTTCATTTTTTTCCCTTTCCTTGTTCGTGTGGGTATGCATTCAATAATAATTTCTTCATTTGAAAATTTCGAGGTCTCCTTTGTACATGGAAAATTGGAAAACATCAGTGCATTGCAGATGTGTTCATTTATCTGGTATTTGTATCAGTAAATTCCAGTGTATTTAATATTTCTCTACTGTTGACAGGTGGCAGCAACTCTAAACAATCTTGCAGTACTTTATGGTAAACGAGGAAAGTACAAAGAAGCTGAGCCATTGTGTAAGCGAGCTCTGGAAATCAGAGAAAAGGTATAAGAGAATACAGCACCTTTGAATGGATTTTTTTGAGGGAGAGGGTAAAGTTAAACACTTTGGCTTATGTTTTGGTTGGGTAGATTTGCTGGATAAGACACAGAGTTAGTAATGCTCTTGTAGTTAGCAGTGACTGAAATTCAAAAGATTAGTGAATTCCTGTAGTCCTAAGAAGCTGTTGGAGCACTCAGGTTATATTCTAAATTCTGGGGTTTTTTAATTAATCTTCTTTACCCTTTTATTACCCCTTTGATTGTTAAGTAGTCTTTGATTTGACAAGAGCATGGGAATTAAATCTGAAAAATCATTAAAATGTTTAAGTTGATTATTCTAGGACTATGTAGATATTTATCATAGTCCATGAGACTGAATGTCTGCATCTTCAGGCTTTGTATAATACACTGCATATAATGTTACCATGCTACCTGCATTATTGCTCTTATGAGTTGTTCTACGATATTTTCAGTTCACGATACAATTGAGTGACTTTTTTATCTTTTAAATGCAAATTTTGCCTTTGTCATACTTACATTGAATTGATGAGGAATAAAAACTAATGGGGTATTTCTAAATAATGCATTTCTAAGCCCTGATATGATGATTAGAGAATGTTTAATACAAGCTATTTCATTTTCAGGTCCTGGGGAAAGATCACCCTGATGTTGCCAAACAATTAAATAACTTGGCTTTACTGTGCCAGAACCAGGGTAAATACGAGGAGGTCGAATACTACTATCAGAGGGCACTGGAAATTTACCAAACTAAGCTGGGACCAGATGATCCAAATGTTGCAAAAACAAAGAATAACCTGGTAAGCCTTTTATAAAGTAAATCTAAGAATAAGTAAACTTTTCTGATGAATAAGTGCATCTTTTTTCAACTTGTGTTGTATTTACTATTTATCAAGCAAAATAAAAGAGTGTGCTGATATCTTTTGGGGGGGTGTATTTTGTTTTTAGGCATCCTGCTATCTAAAACAGGGCAAATTTAAGCAAGCGGAAACTTTATACAAAGAGATTCTTACTCGTGCTCATGAACGGGAATTTGGCTCTGTAGATGGTAAGAAACTAAGTCCCTAGATTTGAATGAATGTTTCGTTTTTGTTGTTATGAAATAAAATCTACAGAAAGATAATTGTATCCCAATCAGCATTGTTGTCTGGTTGAGGTAGAGCTAAAAAGTAAGGTTATAGATTCATTGAAGTACATTCATCATAAGAAAGTGTTTAGATACAGCAGTAACGTTTGGTTCAAAAGGAGAGTTTCTCTTACGTGAGAGAGACTCGTTAGGTTTATGTCTTATGGGTTGTATTTCTGGCGTAATTTCATCTCATACCCAAGTAAAACCAATTTGGTATTTTTAGAGGCAGAAATATGTGTCAGTTTACAGTCACAGGAGAAAGTCAGTGCAGCACTTGTAATGATATAATGAATACAATGTTCAAATGAGTCCTCCATTAATACATTTGAAGAAATGGGGAAAATATCCTTACATTGTTAATTATGCTGTACATTGAAGTCAAATGTATTTTATCAACTCTAAATCCCAGTGAAGAATTTTCACTGCATTCCATGGCAGTAGCATACGCCACCACTCAGTAGATGTCAAAATAGTTCTTATGATAAAAGAAATAAACACGTTTTCTAGCACAGACCTAGGCACGTGACAAATTGATGGCAGCATATACTGACTTCAGAGCTGCTCAGAATATTTCTAAGTTCAGATAAGAAAGAATTATAAAACTGTAAAAGAGGTGCATGTTTTATTTATCTGCTGTTTGTAGTATGGGCAGTGAGCTTATTTATGGTGGTAATAATATAATTCCCTGGTTCACAACTTCATTTCAGAACAAAAAATGAATATTTTGTAGTTTTGTACTTCCATAAAATATTTTCTTCTGTTTCATCAGATGAAAATAAGCCTATTTGGATGCATGCTGAGGAGAGGGAAGAATGCAAAGTAAGGCAATTGTCATAAATATTTTCTGAAGCTTTTATCTATTTAAGTTACAAATCAGTTACTTTGTGGTTTGGCTTTTTTTTTTCACTGTTACTTTTTTGTTTTCTTTTTTCCAGGGAAAGCAAAAAGACGGCACATCTTTTGGAGAATATGGCGGCTGGTACAAAGCTTGCAAAGTTGACAGGTGGGTAATTTCATTACAGGACAAACAACATGGCAATACTCAGTATCCTGAAATGTCAGATTCATTTTAAAACATGCTTTAAACCAAACAAGCTGCTTGCTTAGGACTAGAAAAAAATACAGCATTAAAAATTCAGGCCCTGAGACTGTGTTTCAGGAACACAGTACCAGTTTTCAAGTCCCGAGGCTGCTTTTAATCTTGGCTGGTTAGATCTAGTAAGTGACATAAAGAATCACCAGTTGTGTTCTTGGCAGTCCTTCCCATGGAAGCACAGGTCACCTTTCCTTCTTTTTATACAGCTGGTTGGCATACACGCTCTCCCTGCCCCGGCAAGACCTCTAGAGAGGACCATAAGCAAAAAGGAGACTATACAAATAACTGAGCTTCAAGGTTTCTAGCTGGCACAAGAAAACAAAGTTCAACTGCCACTGTTCAGCATTATTTAGGTTTCTGAAGTGTAAAGGAATAGTTTTGTGTGAATGGAAACTATACTTTAAAATAGAAGAAATGAAAAGAGGACTTTAGCTTGGACTGTACTTGGCAGAATATATTTTTTTTTTGTTTGCTTTAATTTTTTTTATTTTTTTTTTAATGTGCAGGTGGTGCAATGCAAGAAAAAACCTGCACTTAGTACTGATAATATTCAGTGAGGGTGCTTTGTTTTCTTTTTCCTTCAGTGTTCAAAATTTTGTACAAAAATAACAGAACTTTTGTACTGTTGAAATCTGCTCTTTTTTTCTCCATCTTGAACTCTGGGTGCAATACATTTTATTGGTTTGTTTTTCATGTACTAGCTCATTCTAATGCATGAGGAAATCTTTTCTCTGCTGTTACTGGAACAAAACTTCACACAGCAATACTGTGACTGAGTTAATTCTCGTTGTGTCATTGAAACAAAAGTGTCGTGTTGAAGTGTGAGACTTGTTAATGGAATGTGTGATTATTTCTCCCCCCACCACTTTCTCCTTCCAGAATAACTTGAATCGAGAAAAACTGAACACACGGACACACTGAGAGCGTGGCGAGTGACAGGTCAAATTTGTTTTGTGACTAACACATGCTGCAGTAATGGCCACTGTATGCATGAGTAGGTATATTTTCTGGAAGCTTCACAATTACTCAGTTGGACACACTCAGATTGAACTAAATTTTCACCTTGAGATGCATGAAGACACAGGGATATAGCACTCCAGTTTTGAGCAGACCTGGAGGCTAGGTACTAACTTCCAGTTTCAGGGCTGTTGACTAATCATGGTGTGAGCTGTTAATGCACTTGGAAAACCCTGTTAACCTCTTTCGGTGTACATGAAGTACAGCATACTATATTTCAAAAGAGACTCAAGTAACTACAAAAATTATGATAAATACTGCATTAATTTAAGTTTTAATTAATCTGGTAATTGAGAAGAGTTTACCATGTATATGTGTGTATATATATCTGTTTTTCTTTTTCTTTATCTAGTCCAACAGTAACAACTACCTTAAAGAACCTTGGGGCGCTTTACAGACGACAGGGCAAATTTGAAGCTGCTGAAACATTAGAAGAGGCAGCAATGAGATCTCGTAAACAGGCAAGTATGAAAATTTGTCTTAATGATATTTCTGCATTGTCGTCATGCAGCATTTTAGCCTCAGTATCTATAGTACATGCAGAATATTTAAGCTTCTAGCTATTCCGCATCTAGTGGCTGGCATCATGCTCTGATTTCAGTCTGAACTGGTAATAAACCAGTACCATCTTAACACTTGCAAACTGGCTAGTTGTGACAGCAGTGGCACCGTGCCGTGTGGGGGCATGATTCAGATTGTGGGTGAAATGTGTAAAGTGGAAGAGGAAAAAAACCACGTGTTAGCCAGCAGTCCTCAGTTGGCTACATGTCCTGGGAGAGAGACTAGCTAGGGGAAAAGGGAGAGTTTCTGCTGACAGTCTCCTTTGCCAGTAGTGCTTATTTTTAATAAGGAGCCATCAAACTCACAAATGTTCTGTTTCTGCATTCAACTGACTGACTGGTGCAAACATTTAGAAGACCAGTATAAATTTCTTTGTTGCTCTTTCTGTTACTTTTGCAAACCGATGGGATGGGTATTACAGCTTAAGGGGAGACTATTATTCTTTCAGTGTGGATAAGTTCTGGGCTGTCTCTGTGCTCTCAAATCTGCTGTTGAAGTAACTCTTCTCAGTCTTAGAATGTGGGAAAATGTTTGTTTGTTTGTTTGTTTGTTTTTTGTTGTTGGGGTTTTATTGAGGCTTTTGTTTTTCTCCCTTTTGGATGTTTTGACTTTGTCTTTTATAAAAGTACATAAGACTGGACAAGTAAAAAAGGTTTGTCAGACAGGGTTAAAATTGAAAGGAAAATAAGAAAATGTAAGTGAACTTGAAAAAAGCTTGGAATGTTCAATTTTAATTTAATTTTTATGCAATAGCAAATAAGATTTGTTGGGTTTTTTTCAGACTTGTTTTTTTTGTGTGTGTGGTTTGGTGTGTTTTTTGTGTGCTTTTTTTTTCTCGTAGGTCCATGTACAATTCTAAACTCAGTTCAAGTCAGTTCAAGTGAACTGACTGAGGTGATGGACAGTGTCTTTATTGATAATGTACTGGTTTTTACTGGTTATACTGATTTGAACTTGTATTTTAAAGAATGATACTGCAGCGTTCAATGCGTTGTCGCGTAAAAGGGTAAATTTGGCAGAAAATAAATCCCCTTGCATTCCAGCTCGTCCTCAGATGTCAGAGGGGCTGGGGCCTAGATTCTGAGTGCTGGCTGGTTTGGCACTGTTAGTCGGGTCGCGTTCAGTGTGTCTGAACTGTCACGGCTCTGGATTCACTAACAGCAAAAATTCACTAACAGTAAAATTTTTAAGTTTCCTGGGGAAATACTTGGAAAGTTCAGATCTTACCCAAAGGTGTCCCTGCGGGGGGGAAAGTTGAGGTTCAGCCCCTCAGCTGATCCCAGGATTCAGAGACTATCAGTGATAGTATCTGCCCTCACTTGTCCATGATGATGTCTTCCCTGACATCCCCCCTTACTAAAACAATTTTTATATTATTTTTCACCTTCAACGTTGAGCTTGAGTGACTCTAATCATAAATACTTTTATTATGATTGATGTAAATTTCTCTCGCTTCACTTTTGAAGGTATAGCTGAAGAAAATTCAAAGCACAAGCTCAGTGAGGGGTGGTCGCACTTTGGAGGTGGGCAGCCTTTGGGATGGAGGTCTGTTTTGGTATTATAATGACATTATAATGAGCAATGTTCACACAAAGGACAGCACTTTGTCAGAAAATGACAGACTGCTGGCCCAGGGTGGCAGCCAGGCAGCTTATCAGTCCTGTGGTACCATCAAGTTCCCATTGCTGCCGTGATCTCACAGGATTGGGCTGCAGAATCTCCACTCTGCTCCATTCCCCATGCTGCTTACAGGCAGCGTTGCCTAGGGAACTGTTGTGAAATGGATTCCTAACATCCCAGTTGCACTCTACCCTGAAAGTTTCTTCGATGTTGTACCTTTCCTTAATGTGTGAACAGTGCTGCACCTTTAATACTATTTTAATTTAAGTCATCTCCAGTCACATATATGTAGAAGCAGATTTCAGGAAAAAGGAGAGAGCAAAAAAGTTCCTGGGAAGAACCTCATGCTCTTCTAGTGAATTCAGCAAATTTCCTTTGATAGAAGGTGGCATAAGTTCATTCTTCCACAAATACAATGGAAAATGTGAGCGATTGCCAGATGAATGGAATTAAACTGGTAAGAGGAAAGTATGAATCTGGGAGAAAAGTTCTTCAGCGAGGAAAACTCAAGGGTCAAAAGGAAATAGTGGATACAGATACTTTCTTTTACTGAGGATGACTTCCAGATACTTTTACTGGAGGTTCATTTTTGGTATGTCACATTCGAATGGGATTTGAAAATGAGAAATGAGCATGCACTGTATCTTAACATTTACTTTAGTTTTTATTTTTACGTTGCCATTACATGTGATAATTTTTCAGCATGAACAGATAGAACCAGGATAAATTGCATAACATAATAATAACAAGAAGACTGGTGGAAAACTTTGGTTGTAGTTTGTTTCCTTTTCTATATAAAAATAAAAACCAAACCAGAGCACCAACTTTTCAAGTTCAAATTTTTACTGGGAAGTTTGAAACTGATTATTTGGGAACTAAGGATGAGAGGATCTTACTGTGGGAGAAAACTCTTTCAGAGTGCCTGTTTAATCAACCCTGGCTTGCCAGTACCACTGCAAAAATTGTTCCTTGTCCCCATTTTCCAAAGAGCTTGCTGCTGCTTTATTAAGCACACCTCAAATTTTGATTGGTGCATCATAAACCACCTATGCCATTATACCATAACATATGACAGTATGCACAGCGCTAGAATTGGACATGTAGGAAACAATGCTGTGTTCTTAGCAGCATTTGAACACTACCTTTTTATTCTAAGTCACTAAAGGAAAGGAGGACAGGCAGGGTTAATGCATTTCCCCTTTTTGAGCTAAAAGCAAAGAGGTACTTTGTTCCACGGGTGTGGAAAAGTATCGGTCCTTCGCAGCTCTGTTCTGCACGCGTTTTGTTTGCTTAATCTCCTGGGATCTGTACGTGAGAATTTTGAAGACCAGTGAAGTCCTTCATCTTTCACGACAGAATCAAACAAACTGGGACGGTGCAGATCCCTGTCCCTTCGTTACTTTTTAACATGTGAGGTAAATGAGAAGCGGTATCTTTGGAACAAGAGCCTGGAGTCTTGTCTGTGATACATCACCTTCTTAGTGGTGATTTAAAATAATTTCATCCTTTTAATTTTCTGTCTGCTAAAGGGATTGGCTCAAAAGCCATACTGAGCTTACGCTTCCCTACTGTCTGAGAGCTTTGCACCATACAGCCACATGGAAGTGAAAGTGTAAGATAATTCCATGTTGGTTTCATGCTTCCTTGTGTATGAAATTGCATTAGGGAGGGCTGTTCTGGTTTTCAGTTAGTGAAAAGCAACTATATGGGAATCAAGAACCTGATTTCTCTACACCACTAAACCAACTTTCATTCTTATTCATACATTTGACTTTTAAGTAGAATTTTGGCCTGATTTTCAGCTTCTGTATTGTGGTAAACTTACGGATTTGTCACACAGATCCCTGGCTGCATTTGCTGATAACATGCAGAATATTTTCTCAGGTGTAAGGCATTCATCTGGGATCAATTCTTGTCAGCAAATACTATTTATGATGTGGAGTATGTTTATTATAAAGAAATCAAAACTGAAAATAAGTATGATTTGATCCTTGTTACTTTCTAGTTTCTGTGTTTAGGATTTTTTCCTTCATTTTTAGTGCAGGGATTTTATGGAAGGTATTTTAGCACTTTAAAGTTATTTAAAGAATTATTTGGTAATTGATAGGCATTCCTCAACACAAATTAAGCATATATTGACCATATACATAAATGCATGTATATAGTCTGTTCTATTCTAAGCTTATTTTCTATTTGATTTCATCCTAAAGGATAAATTACCCTACTGTGCCAAGTGTCATCTGTCAGTATGTTTAACTAACACAACCTGTGTCTTAGATATTAGATATTTGGACACCTGCTATGTTCTTCCCAAAGGTGGGTGAATACCACACCGTTGGAAAACTGAGAATTGCATTGACTGTTCATGATCTATAAATTGCTTAAGTATTAAACTGGTGGCCAGATGGCTTCAGGTAAGGGACATGAACACCACGAGGCTTTGACAAGTGATAGGGAGAAAGAAAACAATGGCAAGTCACTGAATTACTGAATTCCCAAACTACAGGACTTCCTGTCCACTTCATGCTGTGTTGATTCCTGCAGTGTATAAAGGGCAGCTCAGTTTACCTGCCCTTTGAAAGCAAAATTGGGGTGATGGAGTTATGGGTTGGTTTGACTTCTTTCTTGAGACAGTTATCGTGTGCGAGCTGTAGATTAATATAGGTTGTAATAAAATCTCTTCTGATTTTATCTAATTCTCAGGGTCTTGACAATGTTCATAAACAGAGAGTTGCTGAAGTGCTGAATGACCCTGAAAGCATAGAAAAAAGGCGAAGCCGAGAAAGCCTCAATGTTGACGTGGTAAAGTACGAGAGTGGTCCCGATGGAGGCGAGGAAGTGAGTATGAGCGTAGAATGGAATGGGGTAAGTACAGTACACAGTTAAAGAAAACAGCCTACATAAATTATCACCGTAACAAATATGGTTGTTCACTCACCAGCCTGTTGTGGTTTCGGTAGTTTCTTGGTTGATCTACTTAATATTTTGTAATTTTGCAGAATCAATTAAGAGATGAAGAGTAACACTTCGTTTATTGTAACATCATGGGGGAAGAAAAAAAAAAAAAAAAGTAATATTTAAAACATCCTTTCTGTTGTTTTCCTGAATGGTGAAATTTCTCCAAGAATCCCAAGCAGTTGTATTTCACTCATAAGTTGTTTAATGCTGATTGAGTGTCCTGGTTATGGTCTAGTGTACAATTGCTTGTTGGTGGTTTCTTTTTACTGGTAGAAATATTCTGTCAATTAACTTACTTGTGCTTTTGTCCTTTTGATGCCATATTTTGTCCGTATTTTAAATGTTTCTTTGAAAATACCGTGTCTGTTGGAATCACAAAGATAATTTGCTATGGAAATCTATTAAGTGTTAGCAGTATAAGAGTAAATTAAAGTGATTAGTCTAACACTAAAATAATTCCAGTCTCCTCCTTACTCAGCTTGTTAGAGGAAAGAACTTAACTTTTCAAGCTGCTGTACAATCCATTTTAAGAGGCAGTGCCATCACATAACAATGTGATGGTAACTTTATATTTCTTAAGTGAAGTGTAAATAATCACTTTTCCATATTAGAATTCAACTGGAATCGAGGCTTGTCCCTGTTTGTTTCCCATATACTGGCTACGCTGTGTAACACTGATTGTCGTCAAGTAAAAACTTAGATATAATGTGATTACATATATATTTTTCCAACCCTTGTTTTCCTTTAATTTGAAAGACAGTGTAAACTTTCAGTTATCGATGTGGCTTAAGTAGTTGTTTCCTTCTGTCACCAGCCTTCCCATGCTTTATCCCATTGCTGGCAATGGGATATATATTGCTCTGTTAACGAGCTAACTCCCAGCTGCATTTCTGCTGAGAATACCCTGTTAGATTATACAAGTGGTGTTGCCTGCTTATGCTATATGGGAGGGGAAGTAGCCTACTTTGCAATTTTGAAATGTTCTGAAGTTTCTTTTCTCTTAAAATAGCAGTCTTTTTTTTTCTTTCCTTATTTTAGCCACGAGACAAAGTTTAGTATTCCAGAGAAACCTTGATAAAACACATACTGCTTTAATCTTAAAGGAGAATGTTCTTTCCATCTTTGCTTTTGTCTCTATTATTGTTTTCTTGGCATTGGTGTTCTCAGTGCCAAGACAGTCAATCAGCATATCTTGTGAATAATACTGCACCATTAACAGAGCCAAATAAGGTTGGATAACTTTTTTTTTTTTAGCTCTCATTTTGCCCATTCAGTGTTAGAACTGTGTACTGTACTCCTCCTTTAATTTTCACTGTACTTTGCATGACTATATGTTCTAAATGGATTAAACTTTTTTCTGTTATTGACATTAATTAAACAAGCATGCAGGTTTTGGATTGAAAGGGCCTTCTGTGGGAAAGCAAGAGACAAGACAGTATTTCTAGGTCAATATTTGACTCAAACTCAGTGATCAAATTTGTTGATCTGGAAAATTAAATTTTGACCTCTCAGGACAAACACACTTTTCATTTTTAGTGTGCTGAAGTGGCATTGCTTTATTCTTGTCTTTATTATTTCTTTTTGTCCCTCTTAAGAGAAGATATTATGTAATACATGTTTTACATAAAGTGGGCAACTCTCTCTCCCTCAACCCTGCTAGTATTTCTATCTCAGTGCTGTTCTTCCCTCTACTTTATATTGTGTAGTCTTTTTCTTTTTTTAATCTCATGTTCCCTCCAGACAAAATATTCTGTTTCATAAAGTATAGTAGAATCTTTCTGATCAGGCAGACTACTTCTGTGGGCAGAGCCTGGAGAGAGATCTCTGCCTTTTGCCTTTAAATGCTTCTGAAGTTGTCAAGCTGACTCATGTTCTTGGCTGTCAGAGAACAGGTGGCACATATAAAGCAACAAATCTCAGTGACAAAAATGTTGGAAGATTTATTGTAATTAAGTGATTTCAATATGGAATGCAATCATTATTAAGCATTATATGTCTTGCATTCTTCCAAAAAGAATGAAATATCTATTGGAATTAAATCTGTCATTAACTATTAAAACAAACATGCTAAGTGAGGTGTTGTGCAAGTTTGTGTTTCATTTAAAGCACATCCTTTCAAGTTAACCAAGGATACTTGAATGCAAAGAAGTACTTTGTCTTAAAAGTCTCAGGATTTCTACCTTGAATTTCTATCGGTTATCTAGAATTGGCACTTTTGTAAATTGATTTTGCAGCCAGCTGTAGGACAGAGAAACATCTTCATGGTGTGATAGTGTTTAAGATAATGGTTTCACATTGAGGAAGTATCTTTTATTATTCTAAACCATATCCTTCAAAAAGACACATCGGTTCACTTTCAGGTGGGGGAAAAAAGACAATAAATTTCACTACCATAGACTAGCTGGTAAGAGTTGTTCTTCTTTAATAAGAAGTGTCAGTCAGAAGAGCATTGTAGCAGACAGCTACAAAGTTCAGGAAATGCTGAGGAGGAATAAGCAAAAGTAATAAATTGATTCTCATTCTGAGTGACATAAAAATGGCAATTAATCGTTGCTGTAGAAGTGGATAATTGATTTTTTTGTTGTCGTTTACACTGGATTTAGGATATTTATTTTTTATTATTATCCTAAGCTTATGTTTTAAAGGTGTTTTGTTAATCATGCAGTCAGTGTTTGACTTGGAAGTTCAGTGTTTTCATTTCAGACTTGTAGTACCCAAAAGTTTGTCTGCTTATTCCTAATGTGCTAGTTAGCATAATAGGAGTAATAACTCTCTGTCTACCAATTTTGTCTTGCCTTTGTTCACTGGATCATTATCACTAGTATAGCATCACTGGTTTAAGACCATATGAGTAATTAGCCTTTTCACTCATCTAATAATTCTGATTGGAATCTAGACTTCAGTTTATTCAATCTTGCAAGTCTATTTTGGGGGGGGTTCTTTTTTTTTTTTTTTTTTTAAAGATTAAGCAATATATGTAAGTTATATTGAAACAGAAATACTGGGTTGATTTTGATCTCTTAATCACTTGGAAGCAAGGCCTTTTGCCATTTGCAAGAACAAGTTTAATTATTGTCCAGTTGCTATAGCTATAAGCTTTACAAACCACTATCTTAAGACTATCAGTAATGGTTTCTGTGCTTCAGACTGAGAATGGAAAGCATGTAAATTGAAACACAGTTTATATTTAAAGGTAGATTCTTTCAGCTGCCTCATTTCATTAGGGAAAGTACAGAAGTTTCCACTTGTCTAATATATACATACACACACAGATACGTTCTGAAAGTTACTCATGAGGTCAGATGGATTCTGATTCTTTAAAGGAATGAAGAGAATTTTGTCTGGAGATTAGGGGAGGACCTCTTTCTTCTCCCACTTTTGTTTTGAGGAAGATTCCTGACAGAAGTTAAAGCTGAAATGAGTGCACCTTGTTCTGTTCTTTTCTTCTGGGTTGGTTTGGTTTTGGGGTATTTTTTTTTTTTTTGGTTTTAGTTGTTTGTAGCTGTGGTGGGGTTTTGGTTGTTTGGTTTTTTTTTTTCCTTTATTTTTATTTTTGTGTTAATGTCAGCTGAAAAAAAAAAAAATCCTTTCTTTGTTTACAAATTATAATAGTAAAACTATCCCTTCTTAAAGGTGTTTTATACCAGTGCTAACGTAAAGAATGCACAGCATCATTCATACTCATTTGTAAGTCACGTATTAGTTACGTAGGCAAAACTGTATAAAGATACATGTGCTGGTAATTGCAAGGGCCTGCACTTTGTCCTTAAGGGCAGTTCAAATACTGTGGAAAAAGTGGTTTTGAATGTGACCTAGAAATACTGTAAACATAACTGTTCAGTATTGAAAACTGTTGAATTTTTCCCAACAGTTTCATTTGGTTTTTCTCTCTCCATTTCTGACAGGCCTAGATGCCTTTTGTGATTCTTATACTGTCTCCTGCATGACGGGCGTGCACCATCTTCAAGCTTTAACTTCTCTCTTCAGTACTGACTGCTGTGTTTTAGCAAACCCCTTAAGATTCTTGTCAGAGCTACACTTCCCTGTAAACTGGCCATTCCTTCAGTGCTGGTGTCTTTTTTTGGTTTTTCTATTTCTGTACCTGTGTAGCTTTGCCAGATATGTAACTAGTCATACAAAATGTTATTACAACCATTTGCTGTGTAATACATTAGTAAAAAAACAAAACAAAACAAACAAGTAACAAGGAAACTTATAAGTAGCTGTTCACTATGGAAAAAAAAGGTAGTTAAAAGTATCACACAAGGTATTATTGAAATGGCATGATGGTGATCTTTACAGGAGAAAAACAAAACCAGTAAAAGTAAGGCATGTTCTCCAAGTGCTTTAAAATGTATTTAGAGACCTATTACATGGTTAACATCAATATGGAACTCTGGATGTCTTCACTTAGGATTATTCTAAAGTAGCATTGCTGTTTAGTCTTTGTGTGAGATTTTGGCAATTATGCTTTTCTCTACTAATCTTGGTGTTCAGTGATTTGTGTATTTGTCTTTCTAACTTCTAATAAACTCACTCCAACTCAGGTGTCTGTCTTTGTCTGCTTAGTAGTGCTTTACTTTCTTCTTTTACAATTCTTTCATAATCACGTAGTTTTTTTCTATGGAATAGAAAGTGGTCACTTCTAATCTTACTAAACTGTTGGGTTGGTTTGGTTTTTTAAAGAGTAAAATGTTTAAAAATGTAATGGTGGTTAACTGGAAGTTTCTTTGGATAAGCACAACGGTGTAAAACATGAATGCAGTGTATGACAGATTCATTGCATCATCTTTTACATTTTCTTTGAAAGCTAAACCAAAGCACAGGAATTTAACCATACATGCTTCTGATCAGAAATATTTTTCCTTAAAGATTTTAGGGTTAATTAAACATGTTTTCAAGTAATGTAGATGTTTAGAAAGAATAAAGCAGGTTCTTTTGTACTGATGGAATGCTTTTGCTCGGGCCTTGCACTCTGTTAACCACAGTGTGCTCGTATGAAATGGTAACGTGGTGGTGGTGAATTGTTTGACTACTGTGATGGGGGTTTTGTTAATTATTACAGATCATGGCTTGAGCATGTCTTCACATTTTGGAAACCTTTGTTACAGTTTGGAAGGAACCCCTTTGTTTTGGTAAAGTTGTAGCTGTACAGTATTACGTGTTCACCTAAATGTACCAAGTATATATTTAATAGCAATAAAAAAAAAGTGTATCAAGGAAATGTTTTTGAGCCAGGTTTGGGGGAGGGCAACAAACTCTTGCACTTTCACATTTGTTCGATTTTTTTCAGGATGGCACTGGATCTTTAAAACGCAGTGGTTCCTTTAGCAAACTTCGTGCTTCCATTAGACGCAGCAGTGAGAAGCTGGTTAGAAAGCTGAAGGGAGGAAGTTCACGAGACAGTGAACCAAAGAATCCAGGGTAATTATCTATTCTTAGCTATGCTGGTGTGCCCTTGTTCTGTGCCCCCGCTGTAGCCTAGTGTAGTACCTAGGGCAGTGTTTTCTTCTCTGCTTAGCTGACTGCGTATCACATAGATTTATATGCTAAAGAAAAATAAAATAGGAAATAATTTCTTAAACTCTTAAGAAAAGTTCTGCAACATCTGAGGAATTGTATTTGCTTTTATTTTAACTCATTTTTAACAATGTTTTTCCCCTTTTTACTGCTTTAGCCACCTGAAGAATAGAAAAGACTCAGAATTATTGAGAAATTCTTGATAATTATTGTAAATACTTCACTGAAAGGGTTATCAAACATCGGAATGGTCTGCCCAGGGCAGTGGTGGAGTCACCATCCCTGGAGGCGTTTAAATGGCGTGTGGACCTGGTGCTCAGAACGTGATTTAGCGGTGAGCTTGCAGTGTTGGGTCAAAGGTTGGACTGGATGATCTTGGGAAGGTCTCTTCCAACCAAAAACATTCTGTGAAAATTCTCATTTTCACACAGCAGTGAAGAATTAATAAATGTTACTGATTTTTACAATAAAAGCTTGAATACAGTAAACCCACAACTAACACTCTTGATAAAGCCATCTGAAGTTAAGTTATATAAGCTGCTGTGAATATGAGGAGAACTACTGATTTGAGACCTTCTCAGCTTCTGGTTTTGGAAACCCCAGATTTCAGACAGCAGAGGAAAATGTTGAAAAACCTGTACCTAGTTGTGTGTCTTGTTAACATTTTGGCCTCTGAAGTCAGTAGTAAAAATCCAAATTTTAACGAGTCTGACTTCTCGCTCTTTCCTATTTACCATATGATTACGGGTTTGGATATATGTAATATTTCTAATAAATGCATATAAATATTCATCACTTACAGACTGCTGCAGAGAAGTTGAGATGTTAAAATGTTCTGTTTCTCATAATAGCACTTGTGGTGTTCCCCCTCACCCCCAGCATAATTGCTATCAGTTTTGCAGGGTTTTTTTCCCCCTACTGTGGAAAACTGGAACTCATTTAGTTGACAAGAGACTGTATGACAATATGAATTCGAACTTTAAAACAGTTGAAATGGAGAATTCGGAGTAACTTCTGATGGAGCAATTGGATCTATGAGTAATGTAGTAGATAAATGATGACGGTAGTACCTGAAACAGTACAGTGATCTGGAGGCAGAGTCTCAGTGTGGTTTTGCAAGTGCTCCAATGAAGTTCTGCTTTGTTGGTTTTATGTGGCTCTAAAACAGCTGCAGTGCTCTTAGAGTTCACAACCTTGCATATCTGTTTCAAATTCAGCCTGATCCGATTTTCAGAATTGTTACTTAAAATTTCACTTTCAGCTGCCAGAGACTTGATGTTTAAAGCACCGAATCAAAGTCAATGTCAAAAACCCCTTTGTATTTATTGATATATCTTGAAGTTCCCTCCGAGTTGATAGGTGGGGAACAAACTGAAAAAGTATGCAATTAGAAGAAGGAAATGGGTAAATGTAAAATGCTTTAGGGAAAGCAAACAAATGCAAGCCAAAATAGAATAAAAGGGATTTCCTTCTCTGTCTTCAGTATTAGCATTTTTGTTAAGGTGGATTTCTGATTCTCTTCAGCTCTGCCTAGAGTTCATACGTCATAGTTCAGGTGTATTCTTGTATGAACAGATGCATATGTTCATGGCTTATTTTGCATTTTGTGAGACATGGAAAGGTTTTCAGTTTCTTAAAAGCCAAAGAATATTACTGCTTGTTCTCTGTAGTGAATAGAGCTAACTTGTTCTGCAGGTAAAGGTCATTATAGGTGTAGAAAATTATGCTTACATGGAAATGGGGGCATTTGGCTTTGCAGTGTCCTGTAAGAACTCCTGCACTTTTCGGTAGCAATACTTGACCACTACAGAAGCAATGTACCCACAATAACATTATTTGTGTTGCGGGGTCTGTATCGCCAGATGAGACTTCCTCAAACACATTAATGTGAAACTAATTTGAACACACAGCGATATCTTTCTTGCTTTCCTTTTTTGTCAAAATATTTTTTTTTTAGATGTTGCCCTAGTTTTCAAAGAATAATTTATTCTTAAAACTTAGAATAAGTCTATTACATTGACAGGCTTTTATGTAGATACGCACATGGAGTGTTTTAAGATCATAAATATTAAATTTGCTGTTCTTGTAAGATGTAGGCATTTTTTAATCCTCACTTATATTGGCTGGCTTTAATAACAAATGTGAAGATTCCTGGCATTCCACACCAGCTTTGTAGATCCTGAAGCATAACTGTACATAATGATATTCCAAGAAGTCATTTTGATTTCACTTTTCTGAAGAAACTCCAGTGAATAGTTTTGGGGTTTTTTTTCTGCTTCTGAGTTTAATAAAAGGGATATTCAGTTTTTATTACACAGACCTTTAGTTTTTAGTGTTGTTTAATAGCTGAATATTACAATACTGGCATAGCAAGTATATTAATAATTTTTGCTATGAAGTCAGCCACTCTAGATAGAAGACTTAGGTGCCTCCCTCCTTACCAGTACACCTTCACGTTCCCTGCCCGTGTCTCTGAACACTTGGTTTGAAATTGATTTGTATCTGTTGCTTACACTGTGCTTCTGTAAATAGTAATGGACAGTGCTGGTAAGATTTTGAATGAGAAATACTCAGAGAAGTACATTAATACCACAGCATGAAAGAAGAGCTTAGTTTTCACATTCTTGCGTGATACAGAAAGTTGAAGAGAATTAAGTGGAAAACTCACCAGGGAAATTTTCTTTAAAATTGTGCAAAAACTTTTTTGACAGGGAAGAAATCTCTTAAGAACTTTTCTTTGAAACATACAATACCCGAGGTATGTTGTTAGTATATTACTTATGCACCAGGAAAACAACTGCGTGCTATTTGTGCAGTTATGTTTCTAACCCAGAGGGAATTAAAAGTGCGTTTGCCAGACTAGAGTTCTTTATCGCATTGGTTTAAAAACAAACAAACAAAACAACCGAAGTACTGAAGCAAAACAAAAAGCAAACCCACAAACAAACGAGTACCTCGTGTGATTACGACATTTTTTTTTTCATTTGCACTTCAGCAAGAACCTGGAAATACTTGTGTTTATTTTTACTGGTGCATTTCCTATTTCCCTGTAATGTTTTCCATAAGCTTCTCTGCTCTTTTGAAGAGTTTAATGTAACATCTTGTTTGTGTTTTACAGATTAACTTACTTTGACTTCTATATATAACCCCTGTTGTACATGTTTCCTTGAATAAATGAGAGGTGTATACCATGCATGAGTCCTTGCTTTGTTGTTGCTAACACTCATGTCAAATAAATCATGTGCATTCTAGCTTTTGAAATGTTGAGATTTAACGCTAGGGAAAAACCAGTCAGCTTATGTTACGTGGCAGCTGTCGCCTGCGTTCTGTTAGTGTTTTGGTCCATTATTCCACTAAGCCTTTGCTTTATGAAAGCATTTTGAACTTGTGCTTGACTTTGACTGTTAGTAGTCTTGCTTCAGTAGATAGCAAAACTGGCTAATAGCTAACGTGATCCGTGTGGATAAACCTTTCCATGTTATTGGAAGGCATTGGATGCTTTGCTTCAGCCAGTTGTCCCTCCAGCTGTAGATAGTGCTGCAGGATTAGGGCCTCAAGTGTATTGAAAGTGGTTTGTCAAATACATATTCAAGTTAAAGAGCTGAAGAGTGAAAAATCAAAGCTAACATAGAACATTCTGAGTAATGTACAGACACTTGGGGATAAAGGATGTCAAACATTCCATGATGATAGGAATCTTAAGGCTGATCTTGAATTCTGTTAAACACACTTTAAAATATTTTTGTTGTTTATGTTTGAGAAATGTGGATAAATTATTAGTCCTCATCTCAAACAGCAGGAGGTATTACTGTTAATGCAGTGATATTTTGACTGTCAGTAGCGCCTGTGTAGGTGATTATTTTTTCCTTGCTGCTGCTTTCTATACAGTACTTCAGGGTGGTTGTTACGTCTCAGAGCATTTTAAAGCCAAAAGTATAGCTGGAGCTAATAGCATCAACCATCTTGTTTCATTTCACTTTGCAATGTTTAAAATAAAAGATTTAAATTTTAGGGGTTTTTTTTAATACATTCTGGAGGCTTAGCTAGGTGAGGCAGGAAATACTAAACCAGTGCTTGTAGCTTTTCCATGTTAAATGCTGTCTATGTGAGAAACTTACTCGTGTTTCACGCTTTATTTTTTTTTTCCCCTAAACTGTCTGAATGTTTTGATGCTTTTGTAAGAAGCTGCATAAAATTGAAACTGAGAATTAGTGAATGAAAAGTCAATGCAGAGTCAGTGTATTAATTTGACATGCTTTAAAAATTGAGATTTTGAGTTGAAATGAAATCCATTGCCTGAAATGTTTAAGCTCCGAGGAGCTTGTAATTCTTATTTTTTGCTTTTGTATGTAATTTAGAACTGAATATAAACATATTCTACATTATGTAGTTACCTTAAAGGGTATCCCTCAGATCAGTTTTGGGGCATTGTTAAAGCTCCCTTAACTGTGCATTGCTCGTTATTATACTTTTGTGTTTTTAGAGCTGTTAATTTTCAGCTATTCTGATTGGTTTATCCTTGCATGTTCACTGTCCTGGTTGCAGCATGAAGCGTGCCAGTTCTCTGAATGTTCTTAACATGGGTGGCAAGGCTACTGAAGATCATTTTCAAGTAAGAAGCCCTACAGTATTCTTACAAAAATAGGTATCATTAGTAGGGTTTGAGATAAAGTGAGTATGAGGAATAATAAAGCAACAAACACCTAATAATTGGTAAGATCTTACTTGAGCAAGATGTTTAAAGCATATGCTTAAGGCATCGTTCCATGACACTTCTGTGAATTATGCTTAATTCTAAGCAAGTGCTTAAGTCCAACCCGTAAAGAGCATTGGCTTTTATGATATTGAGCAGTGTCTGGCTTTTGGCCTTCTATTACAGTGGATATGAAACTTCGGGAAGCTTATGTTCTTATAAATACTACTTACAAATAGAAGAATTTTCAAAGCCCAGTTACTAAGTATTTTTTACCTCAGCCCCTTTATTGCAAAGGCCCCAATCATCTTAATTACTGTACATTTTCATATTCCCTTAAATGCGACTTCAATTGTTTCAGAGGTTGTCCAGGAGCAGTCTCTAAAAGTTTGTCTGCTCTGTGTTATGCTTCTGCTAATACAAAACCCTCCCTATTTTGCTTACCTGGCTATGATGTGCCTGACTGCTACTTCCCATTTCCTGTTTTTACCTAATAAGTCACTGTTTCTTATATTGTCCCTTAAGCTAGCGATGTTCTGTGTTCTAAACGCTGTTGTGCATTTTACTAACACAGTAACTGCAACTAATTTTAGGAAGATCAAGTCGCTTCTGTACTAACAAAACCATACGTGAGGATCTTCATCACTGTTTGTCCAACAGTAGCAAGAAAGCCCAAACTGTCTGGCTCTCATTTTACTGATGAGTGGCATAAAGGTGTTTTAACTATATTATCTCTAATCAAGTGTATAGCAGAGTTTTCTGTGGTGTGAAATGTTTGCAGAACGTGTCTTAGAGTGAAGTTCAACTGAAAAAAAAAAAACAACCCAACAAAACAAACCCCAAAAAACAGGGTAAAGCATAATTCTTCACAGCAACAGCACCAGGGTTTCAAAACTCTGTGGCCCATATGCCCCCTAAACTGAATCCCTAGTATATAACTGATGTGACTTCCAGAAGAGTAATGGATTGTTTACGTGTACACTGGGATATTAAAATTAGTTCTCACTTCCTGTGACCTTCTGTAGTTCACCCACTGTAGATGCTCGCAACAATTCCCATAGACGGGCTTTTGCATTTCCTGTAAGACTTGGGTCAGGACTGTAAAGGGCGGATGTATATACCCAGAGGTCTTTTCAGCATTGCTAGTTGAAAGTTGGGGAAAAAGATGTTTGTTAGAATATGGAAAGTGTCCCCCTATGCACCATGAGCAAGGCCAGTTCCCCGTAGTTCCTCTTACTTGTTCCTGTTTGTAGAAGCTAGTGATTTTATTTGCTTGAACTGTCTGGACATCTGCTTAATTTATTTGTTTGTTTTTTTCTTTCCCCTTCACACAGGAGCGAAATAATTGTCTGACAGACTCGAGAGCTCTGAGTGTCAGTCATACTGACTTGGCGCATTGAGATTCTTGGACAGAAGCTAGCTAATATTCCATTGTGAATAAAGAAGCACTGAGACCTTCAAAGCTTTGGTTCCTCATGGATAGGAACATCTAGTTTGTAGATTTGGTTGGGTTTTTTTCCAATGGACTGCTGTTTTTACTTTTCTAAATAGGGATGATTTTAAACACAGCACTAGTGGGTATTTTCTTCTAAAGGAAAACTATATTGATATATATTGCTCATTGCACTGCTCCCATTCATGCTACTTACATTGATTTCTTTAATAGATCTGAATATTACAGCAGCCAAAAAAATGTAAGGATACAAACCTATTTAAAGCATACCAAAATGCAAAGGTATTTGAAAATGCAGGCAAAATTAAATGTGTAATAGTAAATACATACAGTACTGGAACAAGAAAAGGATAAATTAATGTGCATTACTGTATAAATCCAAATTGAGCATACTGTGTGGGTGGAGCTTTCCTTTGCACCACAGGTTATTGTAATGTTAGAAACCTTGGCTGGCAAAGCAGCACTTGGACACGGCTTACTTAACCACTAGACTGAGCTATGAGATGTACAGAAGAGATGGCTGGGGTTACGATACACACAGCTGCCATGCATCGCAATACCTGTGACCATAACAACTTCCATACTTGTTCATGTAAGTCTTAGGGCACAGTAGTTGGTGGAGACAGGATGGTTCATGTTCATCAGGAGAAATGGAAAACGTTTTGATCTTTACCTTGTATGGCTGAAGAATACTGAAGTTTTGGACTGCAAGTGTCCCAGAGCAGCTGCTGTTGCTCTTGGGGAAACATCAAGCCTCAGGTTGACTTTCTCGCTTGTCCACTGGAATTCACAATCCCATTCTCTGTTTGCTGAAAGTGCTCCAGCATTCCTTATGCTGATCCCAAATCCTGCCTTTCTCCGTAACAGCCGATGTCAGCAGAAGCAGGCAACTGCATGTTAGGCTGTTGCACCCTGGAGTGGCTGCTGTGCAAAGGACCACTCAAATCTGAAGGGCCCCGGTGGAAACGCTAGATGGCCATAAGTGGCAAGCAACTCGTTTGGCCACACATCCATGTTAAATCTACTTACGGTTAATATATATGCTGTCTGTATACAGGACTGCTGCTGGAACTAAGTATGTATGTTTTAAGTATTTTATAGACAGTATTTCCTTTACTTTTCTGTAAAGCTTGTCATTTTGTTCCTCTTTTGTAAAAATTCCTACTCGTGTGAAGTTGGATGAGCAAGTAAAAAAAAAAAACCACCAGCATGTACACAAATGTATTTGTGGTCATAGTTGTGAGCTTGAAAATACCGAATGAAACTAACTTTGGGAAAAGCTGGAATGTTCATTCAAGGTTAGCACAAACTGAAGGAGCTCAAGCGGACGGACATAAGCAAGGCTTAGTATTTGAAGAGGCTGTGAAGAGTCATTAGAATTAGTACTTTGTGGAAGTTTTTGACTGGATTTGCTTCTGGTTTTTTGATACAGTACTGGTTGCAAAACAGTCGTATATGTAATGCACTTAACTATGTTTACCAGGAGGTACCTTATTAGCATCTCTCTAAAGAAAGCTGTGTATGGTATACCTGCTATAAAGACAGTTTAGGAACGGTGAGATAATGATGCTGCTAATATGTAGAAGTTCTAGCACAGAGTAGTGCAATTCATTAATGAACTTGAGCAAGAATTGATGGTTGCTCGCTTACCTTAACAATATATACTCCTATAATGTAGACTCTTGAATTTTAATCTTTTTATTAAGAGGTTTTTATATTAAAAAAAAAAAAAAAGAACAAAACCCAAACACAAATGTAATATATACACTTTTTTTCCCCCTAAAGCAAAACATGTTCTATGCACTCAGTGGTGATTTCAGTTCTCTGCACAAAGCCTGACCGAGGTGGCTTTGCACCGGGAGCTGCACATCAGGTCGCCAGGCGGGGTGGGCACCTGTGTCCAACTGGGGGTAGAGCAGGAGAGCCCTGCTACTGCCCTCGGCTTCCCAGAAGGGTGCTGCCACTGTGTCACCTGCCCTCCTGGCCGCATCTATGAGAAGCTCGCTGCAAACGCCCCTGCAAACACTGCGACAGCAGCAGCTCAGCGGGGCTAGTGACACCTGGTTCTGCAGAGCTCAGTGTTTCAGTAGGACACTGTTGCAGAAGGCTGGCTTCCAAAAAAAACCCACAAAACTGTTTGGATGCAGAACTGACTGGTAATAAGGAATTACTTAAAAGAATTTGAAGAATGTGTTTTTTACATTCATCATACAACTTTGAAGGAAGGTTATTTTTGCAGCCTCTCAAAATAAAGGACTTGTGTAAATAGCAATAAAATATTTAACCGTGCTAGATTAAAATATACATTAAGTTTTTAAAATGCACAGCCATGATGTGTGGATGGTGATGGCGAGGGAAATTTCTTGTTCAGGATCTTGCTGTTGGTGGCATTACAAGTACTGTCCTTTTAATTGTTTTAAATCTTTAGTATTTTAAAGTGTGTTGGAAGATTTAAGTTGTTGAGCTACTGCTTATTAAACAATTCTTACATTTAATGGGTTCATTTTTATTTTCAGAGAAGAAACAAATTTCAAGACTTTTCTAATCCATAATTCCCCAAGAATGATAAAGTCCTTACAGTTACGAGCCAATGAACTGTTTGCAGTGTGAGAAGAACTTGTACAGAAACAAATGTCAACATTCCTTGTGGTTGAATTGTAAATGAATCGCTGTCGGGAGATGGTTTGTATACAGTTAAAATTCAGGTGGGCTTCTCTGTTGACTTTTCTGCAAGATTTCCTTTCTGAATTTCCTCTGTTCCAAGTGTAGCTAACAGTCTGCAGAAAATATCTAATTGTGTAGTTCTTGTGTGTCTTCAGAACCAAACTAAAGCAACAGCTCTGATGAAACAGAACTGGCAGAATTCTGTCCTGCTGGGAAAACTGCAACCTTGGAGGTGCTGCTGTGTTTTTAATCTAGCCCAGAATGGTGAGGGTGAACTTCATTAAAACCGTCACAAGGCCTCCCGGCTAGGCCAGTTCCTCCAGCTGCTCCTGCGAACGGTGCCGGTTCTGAGCTACGTACAATCAGCGAGGGGCGCCCGTAGGATGCACCATACATCAAACCCTTACTGATAGAACGGTGCCTGTTGCCCTTCTGCGTAGCTGGCTGTGTGCTGGCGGTTAGGAATGCTGGCAGTGTTTGGTCTTGTGTTAAGATGTTGTTGTAAAACATAACTTTCATGATTTGCTCCTCTTTTAGAGGAATAACTGAATTATTGCTGTGATGTTTGTGCTTGCAGTACTGCAGTGATAGAATGTAGCAAGTGGACGATGGAAAAATATCGGGCACGTTTATTTAGAATTTGTACCTTTTCTTAAACACCCTCCCCCAGCCCTCCTCAAGGGTAGTAAATTAAAATGGTTTTAAGATTGAGAAGTGTTTGTGCTTAAATTGTACTGCTTGAATCCAGTAATTTTGAGAATGTGTCTGTTGTAAATATGTAGTAAAGGGGGGTGCAGTGCTTCACTGAAAGTGTGTTTACAGTACTCGAAGAGTTCAAGTTACTTCAGTTTCTGTTATGCAGGTCGTGTTTTGTCTGAAAGCTGCTAAGAGAATTGCATTTTTTGGTAATGTTGGCCTGTACTGAGAGAATAAATGTTCAAAGATGTGATGCTGTGAATTTTACCGTTTCATTGTAGCAACTTTGTCACAGACTTACAGAAGTATTCGTATAAACAGTGGAAAAGTGCTTTGTTTGGTTTTTTTAATAGTTTAGAATTGAGGGAAATCTTAAACAGGTACCTTTAATTATTTTTCTCCCTCAAACCATTCAGTGTACTTGCAGTAGGCGGTAGTTTAAAAAAAGCCCGAAACAACAATCAAGAAGCAAAATACAGTGCCACCCTCTGCTAGAGGGGGAAAGACCCGAGCTGTTGAGAAAGTGTTCATGCTCGCAGTGGAGTTGCAGAACTGGTCTTTAGTTACAGGTGCTTCCAAGTGAGAAATATTTAGAGACCTCTAAGTTGGAAATTCATTTAAGGCTCCAGGCTACATCAGAAAGGTCAGAGTTGCTCTAAGGGTCGTTCTGAGAGCAAGACTAAAGGTTGTGTACAGCACGGAACAAGCATAGTGAAGTAGTTTTGAAAGTCAGATCATTCCTCTGGCTCCCAGTATTCATACTCAAATCCCAGTTCAGGCACAGGAAGTTTCAGTCTTTAAATGACACAGACAAAGCATCACGTGTGGAAGTGGAGGGTACACTGTCTTTAAACCAGCTGAGTTCTATGCAGACAGGAAGGGTAGTGTCTGTTCTCTAGCTTAAAAAACAAACCCCAAAACCAACAACAGCAAAATCAGAAAACCCTCTGTAATGTCAGTGTATCCTTCTGGAGGAGAACTTCGCCTCCCCCTCCCTGCCCTAGTATGTTGGATTTTACAAACATAAGAAACCTTCCAGGAGAGGCTTTACGATGCTGCATTTTGATCTCCATGTGCTTGTCCCAGCTATGGATTCATCCCATTAGTTCACTTGTCTCACCCCACAAAATGCTGTTGACAGTAAACTTCCACGAATGTTATTCCTAACAAAGAGTAGTAATTCATTGTGATTTCATCAAGAATCTTGTAATGAGATTTAGTGTACCTTACTGTATCTGCTTTGTTAATAGGTCAGTTGTGTAAGTTGTTTCTTCACCAAGCACAAATTAGTTTGGTTCTACATTTCCAAAGCAATGTTTCCAGAACCTGATAGGATCTTTCTGCTGAACAGGCCTCTTAAATACATCAGAGCTGTTTAAACTCTCTCCAGTGTCATTTAACATTTCAAAGTGTAGACAACTATTTAAGTGTAGCCTTACAGGATAAAGATGATATACTTAATACATTCTAGAATGTAAATCTTCTTTGTAAAAATTACTTCAGTTTTTTCCTGTATAGAGACAAGCATCAGTTGTGAAATCCAAAGATGAATAAATCTGTGTAAAGGGAAGGTTCTTAAATTGCATTTATTAAAACTTAAGCATGTTTCAACACTGCTGCCACAAGGCTTCAGCGAGGGCAGATGCTTTGCTCAGTCTTCATGAGGGTTTGCACCCCCAAAGCTGTACTAATGTCAGATGAACAAGATTGATTTCTGGGATGCAAGTAATTGAGGAAAGGAGTAGAAACTGTGAACATTCCACTGCAGCAAGTGATGGACTGTTGCCTGTTAAGCATGGGGGGGGGGGTGGGGAATGAAAGAGAATAATTTTGAGTCTTAACCTGTGCTGCAAGAGTTTATCTTCGTTAAAATTGTTAGGATGGAGGCATGGAACATAAAGCTGGGAAAGCAGCCATGCACTCTCACTCTTTCCTTAGATCAAGTACAAAGACTTTGATTTTCATTTTGGATTCTATGCGAAACACCAGAGAACACAGTAAGTCTCAAATACAGAGACTTGAGACACTTCAGAAAAGAGTTAGAGAAGAATTGTTAACACTATTCACAGGAGGTCCCCTTCAATGACTGAAGGGCTCACAGAAGGCACCTCATCCTTCTTCCTGCTTGTTTAGACATCCCTTCATTCAGCTTCACACTCCAACTGCGCCTGTTCCTCTCCAGAACTTCCCTCAGGCAATAGCACGGACCCTGCTCCCCTGGGTCTCTTTTACCTTGCATCATACTCAGTTGTCCTCTGAGATGTCTTCTACCAGAGAGAGTTCCAGCTGACCCTGTGTACAGCTAAACAAAACTTCTCCATTCCGCAGGTCAGCGGCATGCTGCCCCAAGGAAAGCTGGCTCCTATAGCTTTAAAGAGTAGTACTGGGGAAAGGTGGAAGAGGTGGCTATTCCCTTGATTTCCCTTGATCCAGTGTACGTGAAGAGCACAAAACAAATGCATCTGGATTTGCCTCTTAGTAAGTACCAGACCTCTGAACTTGTATTTTATTTAGTCTACAAAGAGCAAAAGGTTCCCATTTGCCAAAAAGACAGACCTGATACTGTAACTACACAGAACCATGTAAGACTCGGGGCCGGGGGCGGGTCGGGTCTGAAAGCTTAACAAGTACGTAATACACGTGAGCATCATGCACTGGTAAGAGCAGGTAGCTGCCTAACACAGGCCAGATTAAAGTCTAAGGCCTTTGGAAGATCTGCCTGAGTGACTTCATCTACCTTTCTTTCACCCTGCTTTTTCTAATCATTTCTGCAGTCAGATGTCATAGCAGTAGTCTTGAGGATAACCGACAACGATGTCATAAATAGTGCAAAGATGCAAGGAAAATAATGTAAACTTCTAAAAACAAAGGCACAAGTAACAAACAGCTCCATGGATGGATAAAAGCCGCTGAAGGTGCCTTTCAGCAGCACAGTGCAGCTAAGGGCCCAGCAGAAAGGATGGACAATACTAGAGGTAGAGCTCCAGAAGCTGATCAACACCACCGCACAGAGCCCTGCAGAGTATCAAGAACTACACAAGAGCCCTTGCTCTGAAACTAAGCGGAGACACAGCTTTAGTAATGTGCAAACAACCCGGGGACTGGGGGTGTGTGGGGCGGTTTGCTATTTTTTAACTGGAAGAGCCTAAAGAGGCTTTTGCTGCAAGAGGAAGGAACTGGAAAGTGAGAAAAATGGAAGTGAACCGTTTGTAAAATATCTATAGAAGCTCTATGGAAATAGAGGTGCCCATATAGTACAACAGCAGTATAATTTTAATTCTTACAGTAGCACACTAAAAATCAAGCATTTTTCTGATATTTTTAATCCTAATATTAATAACAAGTGGTTTTAAAGTAGGACAGCTTTGTGCCAAAGCTGCTTTATGTTATTTCTGAGGCCCTCCAGACAAAAGAATGGCTATATGTAACAGCAGCATGAGGCCCAGAAACACCAGCAAGCAATATAAACTGGTTGAATTTGAGTCCCTTTGGGTCTGGAAATGGAGCAAGTACACAGTTGCAGTAAATGCAGTTTCTAGATTAGCACATTATCAAAACAAAATGAGAAATCGGGTCTCCCCAGATATGGGGATTGTCACATCACCCGTCCCTGTGCAGCCTCCACCTGCCCACAGCTTTACTCTTTCACAATACTTACCTCAGGAGGAAAAGTTGATCAACATACACTCGCACAAAGAGATCTTCCACAGTGTACACAAGGCTTAATGTAGCGATAGCACTGGCTATCTATTTCAGCATCCATCTCCCTCATCTAGGAAGAATTTCATTTCACTAGCAAGTCTTCCTGAAGGAAAGTAGTTTTGATACGTTTTTGGAGCAGGATAGTTTACTACGCAAAGCATTTATTTTATTCCTTTTACACCTTCCAATTTTACTGTATAGTAGCAACAGGAAGGAGGGAGATGAGGAGCAAAAATTACTCTTAAAGTCCTCACGCTTCCAGGGTGGTGTGATGCCACTCCAGCTGACTGTTGAGGTTGTGATACTCGGCTGACCATCAGTCTCATTAGCAGTTGATTTGCCCAGGTGATTCCGAGTGCTGGAGAGACTCTGCTGTCCACTGCGCTGTAAAGAAAGCATTACACAGTTCTGCATGTACACATTTCATATGAAGTACCTTCACTTCTGTTCTAACAAAACTGCACTGGAAGAAATGATCTAACGTTTCTTTATTTACTGGTGTTTGCTGTATTTCAAACTAAAGGTCTTAGCAGACAGCAATTACAGGGTATACAAACTATATGCTAAGTTCTCTCTACAGCAAGGTAAGAACTAGAAGAGAAGTGCTTCTGTACAGAATAATTCAGTCATTCTTCCAACTGCAGCCACGGTGGTACCTGCCTCTGTCTTGACAGGTCCTCTCTTGTGATGGGAAATTAGCAACACAAAAACGGTTGAGCTTTAAGTATTTGCAGTGTGTAACTGTTAGCTCTGGATTCCAGTCAAGGGTATATTTAGAAATACTGGTTAGATATAACACTGGGTATGTATTACTTTCAGCCTGAAGTTTTAAACCAGTTTTTTTTTTCTTCCTGGAAAAAGCACAACCTCGCCAGTAAACGAATTACAAGATAATGGGGGGTGTGTGTGTGTGTGTGTGTGTGTAATAAAATTTACAGATAATTGAACCTTATCCTGTGTCAGAACATAAACATGGTTTTATGACATGTTAGTTATGTAGCACATGGCTTATCTAGTAAACTAAGATTATAGTTAAGGTTCAAACAACTAGGTATGTTTGAATTCTATTGATATCTTTGTGTCAAAAGATACTTCCTTTTTTTCTTAAGCAACTAACAAAACCAACCGATAAAGTTTAGTTGCTTTATTTTTTTTTTTTTAAGTGGACAAAACATGCAGTCAGTTATATCAGAGACAAGAAGAGAGGTAGAAATGCTCTTGAGTTAATGTGCCATTAACTCCAGGGAATTTTTCTCCCTAACTCCCCGATTGGAGATTACCACTTAAGTCTATATGACAGTTTCTTCTACTTTAGAGCACATTCGTTATTGCTGATCTCCAGCAAATACGGCATTGCTGGGGAAATGCACTACTGCTCTTAGCACGCTCTCAGGGTTTATATTAGAGTTATAAAAAATACAGTGGTTAAGTGCTGCTGGGTATGACATTGAGCTATTTCTATTGCGGATGACTTGACTTACCTACAACCACATTGAGCAGCTTCCAACTCACCCACTGCATCGGTCACCTAAAGCAGAAAAACAGCGTTGAGGCTGACCTGCAGTTATGTGTGTGTTCTTAGCAAGCAGAAGGGCAGGGAAAGGAACAAAGCCAAAAAAAATCCATATTATTGCATCACATATTAGAAAACCCTTATTCTTTCAAGGCAAACTAAAATGGAGTTGTGAAGTATCATGTTAGTTTACAGTGCTATAACTATTTAGCTGGCTAAAGCTTACATGAATGTAACTAATATTAGATACTTAATTTGATAAAAAACCCGACAAAACAAAACAATGAAATGCACACACACAAAAAGCTGTTCTGATGCTGTATGTGTAGATGGAAAGTACTGAAGCTCAACTCTCCAACAGGTATCCTGTTCTCTGATCACTACCTTTGAAGGTATGCTCAATGGAGCAGTTTGCCATTGATGAAAATATAGAAAACTCCACAACTCTTGACTCCCTCTTTTGTCTTTTAATGACATAATTCTTCCACGTAAGCTCTTCACGAAGTACAGGATACTAAATCATAGGTACTTCTTTAAATCTCATGTACAGCATGGGTTACTTTACAGCTGTAATCTTTCTCAAAGTTATTATATTCACAGTTTATTTCTCTAACTGCAGACGATGTAACGAGTCACCTTCATTAATACAGTCCTGAAAGACCCTTTGCTAGCAAATGGTCAGACTGTTGTCATTCAGATCAGGCAGTAACATCATTTATTGTGAGCCAGCACCAGCGTAAAACTCCCATTGTGGGAAGGCAGACCTAAGCAGCTCTCTTCAGTCACCCTTTTCCCCTCTCATGCTGAACTATAACAAAGAGAGACTGGACACATCTAGATTTGTCTTACCCTTAAATCAGATCTTCTTTTGACTGCTAGATGAGCCCTCAAAACCCTTGAGAAAAAAGGCTGAGCGCCTTCTCCATATGCCCATACTCAGGAGTACCCCAGAAGCCATCCAAGGAGCTTGACTCCACTGGTTGGCTTCATAGTGGAAACACAGAAACCTTTGCTTAACCAAGCACAAAATCCAAACCATGCTTCCCAAGGAGAACAAACTGTCTACTAATGCCAAAATTCAGAAAGCAGCTATGGGATTTCCTTAAAAGCTACCTGACCACATGAAGATTATATAAGAAAAAGTTGCTTAAAAAACTAGGAGTAACTCAAGGCTGAAATTTAAATCCTACTGAATCTTAATGGGAATCTTACTGAAAATAAAACCACCGTGTGTGCTTGAAAGCTGCTCAAACTACTGCCATGTATGAATTCCAACGCACTCCCTTCCAGTTATGGGAGCACATGTACGGTTTTACACACTGTGGTTCCAGAACTCCTAGGGAACAGAAATAAACCAAGCAAGTAATAGTTGACTTGATGTTCCTCAAATCTCTTCCCAATATAAAATTCTTCGTATGTGTGACTTCTCAACTTTTCTCCCGACCTCTTTTCTTCTGCTGTGAGAGGGAAACCTCAGGGCTGAGTACTTAGTTATCTGATGGAAGGGCCTCCCAGAAAGGAAGTTTCTGAACAGCAGCCAGCCTGCACATTTACTTACCCCTTTCTCAGGCTGCAATCCAAGTACAAACGCTTCATCTCCAGCACCTTCAATTTGCAATTAGACTAAGAGCAGTGGCATGCTGCTTCTAGAGGACAGAAGTAGTGCCTTGGCTAGTTTTTCAGAAGAATATTCTTTTTAACTAGTATTATAGTGGCCTTTATTTGGCTCAGCTTGAGTCAGCTTGCATGCATTCTAACGCTTTAGTAATCTCGGTAGTTACACAAAAATGCAGAGCTACACAAAAAATGCAGCAAAGGCCCTGGTGTTCCACTGTCTTCTGTGCACGTGCATGCAGAATTCCCAGAGAAATGCTGCTGGTGATGGCGTTTGAAGCTAGCGTTAAGAAAGAACTCTCATTTTAGCTTGATGCTTTGTGCAGTTGCTATACATACCCATTTTTTTAGCTTTAATGGACAGCCTTTGAGAACACTAAGTCTATAGAAGCTTACACTATATTCTCCAACTTTGAGAAGTAAAAGTTTACTAGTTTAAAGTACACCAGTTTCCATCAGTCATTAAATACTCGGTTGACAGCATTAAATACACCACCAAAACCCCCTGCATACACAGATTCTCCCCACCCCGCCCCAGCCATTTCTTACATGGTCCCTATAAAATGAGAAGCAATTCTGGAGTCATACCTGATTAATGCACATTATTGGAGTCCTGAATCTAGTGCTTAAACTGTGAAGCTGTGCTCCGAACGTCTGCAAATACTGAGCCTTCGTAACAGAATCGGAAACTCCAAATTCACATCGAAACAACGCAGCGATAGAGTCTATGACCACCAAGCGCACCATACCTCTTGTGAGCAGTAGGGAAATCCTTTTAGTAATGCAGTTGTGAAAAGTATCCTACCACAAAACACAAACAGCCAGCATTAAAACAGTTCAATTAACTCGATTTGTAAAATCAAGGCAGTGACTACAGATACCGTCACTGAAACATGAGCTGATGGAGTTTCTCATCATAAAACGAGATCGTAGATCTTGAAGTCTCACTAGTAACCATTTTCCACAAATGCTTTTAGTTTTACCTTAAGAAAAAAATAAGGGACCAAACTGTATTGTACAGCTATCTGCAAGTCTGACAAATCAATTATTTACTGACATTTCGAAATCTCAAGAATGCAATGCTACAATCCTAAACCATTCCTGTTTCACAGGAGTGGATCTCACCGAAACACCGAGAACTCGAGACTAACATTAAATGTTCAAAACAGAAGTTAAGAGACTATGTTGCTGTTCCACTAATGACAAATTAACAGTAAGATACATAATTGCTACATCAAACCCATACTGATCGAGACTCTTATAAACATGAGTAGCTGCAATTTATCTCTAATTGAGTATTTTGAAGTCCCCAAACATTTCAATTACAGGAAATGCAGTGAACAAATATTTTGTAGGGTGAAACTTCTATCACACAAGAATAATCATATTTAGTCAGAGGAAAAGTCCTTGTAGCCCACGACCTTGTCTTTAACAGCAGTAGAGTGGAAATGAGAACAAGCTCAGCGATAATCTCAGCTTCTGGCCATCAGAAATTTCAATGTTGACAAAAAAAAAAAGCAATGATGTGAGAGTCACAGTTCTTCTGATTGATGCCACTCTTTACATCTATGTAGAGGCTCACAGCTAAGAGCTTACATGCACCAAAATTACATATAATATCCTCCAGCATTCCACAGCTCTCAAAACTGAACAGTAATTCTCAAGTCCGAGTTACAGTAAGATCTATTCTACTAAGTGAGGTGCTTTTTAAAACATAGTATTACACTATCAAAGGTTTCGGTTTTGTGGGGTTTTTTTTGTTTGTTTGTGGTTTTTGTTGGTTGTTTTTTTTTTTTTAACTTGGGATAAAAAATACTCTGAAGACTTAATGACTGCTTTTCATTCTAGAAAATGGAAAATTTTTCTTTCACTTACTGGTGTATCTGCAGGAAATTAAGTTGCACTTCAAACACTTCAGTGTTTGTATGTGGTCCTTCTGTTTTGTACAAGACTCATTCTTTTCAAGTGAATACACGAACAACTGGATTCTTCAGAATGAAGCAAGTCAGAAAAAAAATGTTGATGTGAAAGCAAATGCAGAATATAATTGAGGTTTGGGTTTCTACTTCAGTTGCTATAATCTGCCTATCCCCAGACAGAATGCATTCTATGGATATGGATAGACACACAAATGGAATCCATATGTAGCAATAGCAATATATGAATTGTAATATATACTCTATTGTGCAGTTGCTGAACTTACCAGCGAGTGTAGTGTTTTAAGGGTAAAGAGATGTACATTCTGCTATAGGGCGATTCTCTCTTTTTTACAGAAACATACTCTAGCTTCCAGAAACTACAATTAGAACTTTAATATTTCCAATGAAAGGGATACAGAAAAGGGAGGTCAGCTGCTGTCTGGACCACACAGCAAACAAGTGGCAAGCACATTAACGTACAAGATCTTAGACTTGCAAATTAAGATTAAAAAAACCCCCACCAATTGGAATGATTTCACAAGAGCTACTTTCGAGCCTTAAAGAAAACAGAATTTCTGACATTCTATGATTAAAGAGCACATTCGCAGCTACTTAAGAAAAAGCACAAAAATGTAGGTTTACAAGGCAAGAATACAGTAGTGAAATTTGCATCTTCTCCCCTCCAGTTCTACCACAATGTTTTACCAGCAGAGGGGGAGGCAGCTGTGCTGCTGTAGCCACGTTGTGCCATTACCTATTCCAGGCATCATTTTTGGTACCCTGTCCTCCCCTAGGCTAAAATTGCAGTTTCACAACACTTGTGTTCTATTACAAATTAGTCAGGATACACACCGCCTTTTGCATATATATTTTATATCCTGTCTCCAAACTCAACGAAGATCTCCCTAGGAGCTGCAGTAAAACTAGCTGCAGTAAGTCTACTACATTTTAATAAACACAACGGCTTACAAAAATGCACTATGGGATTCATATTAAGAAAGACACTAATAATTACCATTTAAGATCTGTCACAATAAAATACTGTAACAGTTCTCCAACAACCAGTTGCAGAGATTAAGAAGTATTCCTTACATACCTCAGTTCACTTTTAGCCTTTTGAGAGGTCTCCTATATCAAAAACCCCTCTGTGGTTACCGGATTATAGTGTAATAATCATGCATTCTTAATCTATGCTACTACTTACTAGGTCTGCTGCATGCTCAACAAAAATACTGTTTCCAAATTTGATCTTCTGTATTATTTCCACTGGAACATCTGCACGCAGCTTGTGTTGTTGATCTATGAGTTGCTGCAAACGTTTACTCGGGAATACATCTTCTGTACAAATGTAGACAGCTCCTATAGTCAAGGAAACCACCCCTAGTATTAGCACAGGGCTCACACACACGCAGTTTTCTTAACAGCACAAAAATAAAATAATACATTCTGCACTCAAAAGCGAGACATGTACCAGAAAATGTGTGTTACTTTTTTTTTTATTGCAGCCATATCGAATCAATGCGGAACACCACCACCACCACAACCCTCTCTTACAACTTCCCTGTGATGGGTCCTCGTACGGTGCGTGCTGACACAGTTGGATTTTTGTACTCTCCAGTAGGTGACGCTCGTTTCGCAGCGCTGCGGAACAGCCGCCCACCTAACGGGGGGATTCCAAGTACCATAGATAGTGATGCTGCATTTTGCCTGCTCCGCTCAGGAATCCAAACCACAGTACTGTACTATGATGAAAATTAACCACCCCAGCCAAAACCATTACAAGTAGTGTTTTGATTAATTTTACTCCCTGGTTTTGAGTGTCTTGTTTCTAAATTTAAGTACAGAGGGCTGATTTTTGCCACAATTCGTAAACCAGTTTAGGAGGACCACTCATACAAACTCAGTCCACTTAACTCTTCCTGAAAATGGCAGATCAGATCAAAAGCACTGTACTTCGATCACCTTACTGTGAGTGACATCTATATATATTTATTGTGATTTCTGGCTGAGAAGTATGCATTTTTGCAGAGAAAACCACACACGTCAAAGAAAAACCAGAAATATATGCAATATTTTCTTCCTAAAAAATTGCTACTGTTATTGCAGAGCTATCCAGAATTATCAGCTAATACTTACAGGGTTACATTTAAGGATTAAGTCCACCCATTAAAGTGGTGGAAGCTGCTAACAGAGCTTGGCAGCTGATGTGCTTGGCAACATGAGACATCCTGAACATTTTCACCCCCATAGTCCATCCCTATGCTGGCTCTCCAGGGAGCAGAAAGTCTCATTTCCAGATACAACTTCCAAATCCTCTATATACCACACTGAAAAAAATTATGAAACTATATCCAGTAGCAGAAACCAAAAGATCTCAAAACTGGATCAAGCAAAAATTAATGGTTACTTTATCAATGAGAATATTCTCCCAATATACACCTATGTAACACAGGGTATTGAATTCCAAGAATCTTCTACAAAAGACAAAGATGAGCCTAAGCCTAATTTTCTTTAGGGCTAAACTTGCATTTTCAGTTTAACTCTCCCTCATCCCACTGTAAATTCATACATAACTCACTCTACTTCACTTGTGAAACATTAAAAAATATATATTATTATTTTAAATTTTTGTTC